>OZ018328.1:154400909-154575909 GCA_963969495.1 Ceratothoa steindachneri
CCACTCATACCGTAATTCCATTGGGTTTAGGCTAGGAAACTCCTCTGAGACCTCGGGGCAGCTCCCGGGCCGGTGGCACCTCCGATTTTGCCTAGGACGCCACCCTGGTGGGTACTACCTTGTAATTTGTCACTATGCCTCTGATACCAAAGCTTTCACAGCGCAAGGAGCATTGCAGTCGACCTTTTTTTTAGCAAACTTCGTGTCATTCTGCATCCGTGCCTGTGTACACAGATGGCTCCAAGTCTTAGGAGAGGGTTGGCTTCCAAGGCGTATCCCTCTGTTTGAAGTCAGCGAGGTTCTACCAGGCTCTGCGTCTGCATTCAGGACCGAGCTGGTTGCAATACACCGCTCGGTCTGGGAGCTTACGTATCGTGCCCAGTTCGGAGACCAGAGTGTGATCCTTAGCAACTCACCAAGCGCTCTGAGTGCTTTCGGGGCATTTGAATCTCCATAAACCCTGGTTCGTGATATCCGTGACACGACGGTTGTAGCGAGCCGGGTGTGTATCGAGATGATCTTATGCTGGATTCCTGGACATGTGGGAATTGCAGGGAATGAGCGCGCCGATGAGAGCACCAGTCCGTGAGGACTGAGCAACCAGACCAGTGTTTCACTCATCCTCACACCAACTACATGGTAGGAATCATTGCAGGTCTTCGGGCTGCCAAGCAAAGAAGAGAGGAGTCTGCCAAGGGGGACATAAAGTTGGGTGCTATTGCGCCGTGACTGCTCCTGTGGACTGAACCCCCATTCTCAAATCCACGACTAATTCAGGTCCCTTTCTGTCGTCTTCGGATTGGGCCCACTCGCGGGACTCACCGCCATTTGACGGAGTGACTGTCTGTACCTTATAGCGACGATTGCGTTGTCCCCTGGACTGTTGGGCACATTCTTGTTCAATGTCCCAGTATGGATGATCTTCGCGCACGTTACCTGTCAGGCTACATGTAGGAGCCGGGTCGCTACCGCTTGTCCCTTGTACTCGAGAGGGGTTCGTGTACACAGATTTGCGGACTATCTGACTTTTTGGAGGAAGCTGGCCTCCTTCATTTTATATTACTATATTTGTGGTTGGTATTATGAGCCTGCGCCCGGAGAGGGCGGGGCTCCTCCCTACGCCCGTGTGTGTGGTTTCTTCTTTTTCTTTCCTATGTTATGTTTTATTTTTACTTTTTCCGAAAAAGGGGGGCGGTCTTTGTTTGGTTTTGGGGGTATTTTAAAGTAACTTAGTACTAGACTGAAATTTTAATTGCGGCAACTAATGCGATTGCTAGCAGTCGTGGATGAGCTCCCCCGACCAGATAATGAAATTCACACACAGATCAGATTGACAATCGCTGGCAAGGCCGAGTGGGCATCAGGCCCGTTCTTTGGGGGCGGAAGCTCTCTTATGTCCTACTTAGAATGGCCATATCTGGACAAACTAATCAATTTCCGAGCCTTCAATGGACAGCAGTGGGAAAAATCATTCCCGATTCCGATCCCCCATCCACTTACTAACCTGCCGCAATGTGGTTTAATTTTAACGAGTTAAGGAAGTTTATCCTTTAGACAACAAATTTCAATTTCTTCCGTGGCTTTTTCAAATCCAACCTCAGCACATCCTTCCCTACTTACTACAAAGAAGAAACTGACTCGAATTAATTACTTCGTCGATTTATATAGATTTAAATTAATAGGCGTCCGTGGCATATAGAAATAAAACACGGATTCTTCAGAAATTGGATAAACATTGGAATAAAGAGACATTAGATACAAGTTGATATGAAAAGAATAGATAAAATTATTAAAGAACGGGCATCACCCGACCCCCGGACTCCAAGAGTATATACATATATTACCGAACTCTGGTATTATATTCAGGAGAATTGCATCTCACCCAGGTCATTGAGGCGTCAAACTACTCTTCTCTCTGGATTATTCATACTATGTAACTCACATTTTTACTCTCCCTAACGTCACCACTTTTTCATTAATTTCTTTTTCATTTTCTTGCCATTATGCCTCCATTGTTTTTAATCGGGAGGGGGAATAAATGTATCTTATTGAAACTCAGTCTGGTCGTAGTCCAAAGATGAGCTTAGTTAATCTGTTAAATTTTGGGTTTCTCAATTTTTAGTCCTCTGTAATTTGGGGAAAATTTTTATATTTTATACTTTTGGCAATTTTAAGGTGATTTTGGAGTATAAAAAAAAAAAGTTTTCTGTATTGTTTAAATTCCTGGCTGAGGGTCGCCGCGAGTTAAAGAAAAAAAGGTTGGGAATCAAGTGTTCTAGGCCGATATGAGGAATCTGGAATTCAAGTATGTGTAATTTCCCTTAGCGATGGTGATGCCTTCGTTAGTTACGCCCATGGTTAGAACTTTAACCTGCCTTTCCCCCACACCTAAGTGGGGATGAGAGATGCAACTATTATTAATTTAAATAGATTTTTAATTAATTAGGTAATGGATTTTGGATTTTGAAACCACCAGAAACAAATCCATATCGAAGGGTACTGACTCAAAATCTATGTAATATCTCGCCTCTTTTATTTTCCTAGTCCGTATTATACACCTTATCACTCTTTTTTTATCTCTAAATCATTAAATGCTGACATGCCCTTTCGTTTTCACAAGCTATCAATTCAATGGTCGAAATAGTCATTGAACTCTCTTTATGTTCACCCCACAGGCTGCCATTTGCTTACGTTTCTTCAACTCCGTCTCTTCGGCAACGGAAATTTGACCTGGGAAGCATCTGTTTGTACCCTCGGTCTTCAGAGATCAAAATATAATCGGTTATGGCGAGTTAATTAACCTGCTTTGTCCGACGCACACATCGGGAAAGAGTGTGCGTTCGTTACGAAATTATAGGCTGGTCCCATCAAGATACAACTGTATCGATACGGGCAGAGCAAGACGCCTTGTGGAACGCGTACACACTAGTACACTTAGGTGAGATGATACACAGCGGCGGGTAAACAAATGGAACATTCATTTCTGAGTATAAATGTGGGCTAATGAGCTACATTTACTGTGTCGTATATACACTTTCACACACACACACACACACACACACACACACACACACACACATATATATATATATATATATATATATATATATATATATATATATATATATATATATATATATATATATATATATATATATATATATATATATATATATATTCCGCACGCCTAAGAGCAAACGTAATTTTGAAATTACTGTTTGATACCTCTTGACCGCAGATTGCATCCTGCGATAAATCCGCGCACTTTCCTTTCTCGCCCGCTGATGAAGGTTAGCGCTTGTGTACTTCGTCGCGGACTTCGTCTTCTGCAACTTCGCTCTGTTCACCGATCACATATTTTAGTTGAATTAAATCAACCACCAAATCTGGAAGGACTTAAAAATGTGTTGAATACGTTAACATATTTTAAGTTGCCCTTTCAAAATCTAAAATGATTTTCATAACGGCGGAATACGATGCCAAAAGGAGGAAAAAAATTAAAATTGATTTCGAAATTGTCTGAATTAAACTTGACTAACACGCTGACTCATCTCGGTCATTACCTTTTTAGCTTTCTGAGGCTACATAATATTCTTAATACTGTTCAATAGTTACGTTTCTCACCGTCTCTTGCCTTAATTTAACTCATTCTATCTCGTGTCCATTTGCGTGTACAAATAAATTTATTTCTATCTCTCGATTATGCAAAACAAGTTTTAACTTTACTTTCATCGTACGAAACAATTCGAAAACCTTGGGCCTGTGACCACTCAAGTGTTAAGTTTTGAAAAAAATACAGTTGCCACTTCCAACCATTTGATGCGTTTTGGGTTATTTTATTGACTTTAATTGGATTTCTAACTTAGCTGGGCCACTTAAGTGAATAGCCCTTATTAATAAATTTCCATTCTCCAAGACTAAACATTCTGAAAGGTTTGGAGAGGTGGGCGAGCGTAACATTTTGGCGTTCAAAGGACGAAAAGGTGTGTTTTGAGATCTCCTTTAAGGCAGTATTCATCGACCCTCTCTGTTTGGCGCTTGGTATATTCTTCGCGCTCTTTCGCCAGGCTCACTGGACAATCAAAATTGTAAGGCATTGCCTTAATGCCAGCTGTGATCTAATGAAGTGCGTGGTGTACATTAAGTTACTTGTGGCACTATCATTTATTTGTGTAATTTCAATCCCATTTTTTTTTTAATTTTGAAGTTAATTAGCGATATACGTTGGGGACGAAAATGAGATAAAATTGCTATTATCTGTGAAAGATTTAAAACAAAAAAAACACAAGTAAGCCATGTTTACTCGGTTCATGCATTAAAATGAGTACTGCGGCGAAATCCCATTCTTTCCCTACGAAGAATCAGGAATTCCTCCTTCCACAACCAGATCTTAGGTCAAAGGTAGCGAGAGATGAAAGTGAAGACAAGGTCAACCTGGGCCATGGACTGTACCGTGCTTCAGTTGTGTCTATAGACGATTCTGATTACAGTTCGGGATTTGCGAGTGACGCTAATCACTATAGTTCCTACGAGGAGGAGAAGCGGTGGATGCAAACAGATGGTCTGCTTATACCCATAACATCCTCCATACCCACCTATGGAGATTCTTCTTCTTCCTCCTCCTTCTCGTACCGACCAAATACCCCCACATTGCAGAACCCCCTTGCAAGGACACTTCCCAGTGTAGGGCTCCCTCTCTTCCGAAGTATCGATTGTTTGAATAAACCCACTACGTGCGTTGTAGGGGAGAAAAGTCGAAGTATCCCCAACCTTTGTGGTTATTCCGGCGAAGAAAACCTTAGCACGAGTTCGTCCGATAAACTAACTTCAGATAGCCCTTATAAAGCGTGCCCTCCTCTCCCCAACAAACAGGTTGCGAAGCAAAATCTGTATTATGCCCCCACCGTGAATCCTAATTATGTGAACACTGTTTCATTCGACGCGCACCAGGCCTTCAAACGTATAGGTCGCGGTGATGAAGAAAATATGGTCAGGAAGCGCCAAAGCGATGTCTGTAAATCTCCTCTAAGTGCAAATAACTTCCCCGAGAAGTATGTTGAACCCTTTTCAGCATCATTGAGCAAAAAGAGTATGAATGGTTTTTCCTTGTATAATATAAGTGAAAATCCTTATATGTGTAACAGAATGACTTCAGTTGAAATAAAAAAATCCAACAGTGATTCACGTATTTGGGAAACGTCTGCTGAGGTGAATGTAAACCAGACTTTGGTAAGAGGTTCTGTAGTAGGCGCTGACAATCCTCAGCAGCTTCTGCAGGATAATCAGAGACGGGCTAGCCGTTCCCCCTGTTTACCAGAGGACGTGGTGGAAATGTCACCGCCTCAAGATGTTCGCCACAATAATTTAGTGAAGGGTAGATTCGAAATGCGAAGCATGGAGAGGAAGATCTGCCGCACACGGGAACACCTAAGTTTGACCTTAGATAAAAACAAGACGTCGAGAAAAGAGGATTACAGTCATTGTTCATCGATGCTCTACAAGTCATCGAAATATCTACTGAATAGTCCTACACGTAATCCTTCTTTCTCCATGGCTGACCTTTTGGGAACAAAGTTAAACCTCTTTCCTTTCGGCTCTCTCGTCAACTCGACGGACTGTATAGCTAACCTCATCCAGGAGGCGTATCAACTCAAAGAGATGAACAAACTAGAGCCAACATTAAAAAAACCTGGACTTCTAAGCCTCCTGAGATCAAAATCACCCATTGAAAAAACTAATATGGTCACTGGTTACGCGAAGGAACCCCGACTCAGGAAGTTTCTAAAGCAGAAAAATTACCTCGCTCTTCCTTCTTCTGGTCGCGATGAAATCTATGGTTTTACTGGATGGACCTCTAGCAATCAATCTGATCCGTCACACTTTATGGACGATCCAAATGGACCCCAGCTCTCTGCCTCCTTCAACAGCTTTTCCAGCTCTTTCCAGGCTACCTCTTCACCTAGGCCATCGGTCACCGATTACCCTTTGGAATCGGGAAAGATCTTGAATGGGATCGCTTTTAGCAGCTCTGCCGTCCCGTTCGTGACCTCTAAGTCGAACCCTTTCTTTAAGCTGAGCATCCCGGAAGGAAAGAAGCGTATAATTTCGACCCTTTTCAAACGGGATCAGAAGTGTAACTGCGATTTCAGGTAAGATTTCCTCCCACCTACTACAAGGTGACCCCCTAAAAACATGCCTCAACTTTCAATAGGCATCATTTCATAATTCAACTATTAAGAAATGAAGCCTATTAAAAGTTTGGCCCATTTTAGGGAGTCACACTGTAATTGTTTTTCTTCTTCAATAAATACACAAACGCCACGTTTTCGCTCTTGCAGTCGTTGGTTTCACTTTTATTAAAACTACGGAGATTATCAGTAAGCCTACTGCTTTCAGCCATCAAATGGAATAGGTCTGGACCTTAAATAGGTATTGAGCCCTTAATTTTTTATATTTTCCCCCAACAAGCGTGTTCAAAGTCGTACTTTCTTAGATGTTTTTAAGGACTGATGAGGTTTGTCATTGCAGGTGGTCCGATGTCCTTTTATACTTGTTCTTTTTATTGATTTTTATTGGCCTGTATCTCTTTTCCACTTTCTTTTTTGAGTGATAATGGAAAACTGCATAACCCAGGCTCTCGGTGGGTTATGCAGTTTTCCATTACCATCTCCTCCTTTCGGCACGTCGCCCACAGGGAGATCTGGTTTCATTGTTCAGAACTGTTGCCCCTTCCTCCGGGCCAGAGCGTCAAATAGTTTCCCCTTTAGGCTGCTTTATGTGTCTTTTACTCATTTTCACTTCCCTTAACTTTACCACTTTATTATAAGCCGATTTTCAAAACATTCTGGAGTTGTTCACGTTGGTTTTCGTGTCTTAGTTTTATGTAAACACTCCTCCTTCCTTTTCCCCTCCCAAAACAAAAACAGCGACAACTAGTACGACAGCAACTGCTACTATTACTAATATTATTAATAACGCACTTACAACGTTTCATACAAGTGTATCATCGAGACTTGGTCAAGTTGGACAGAGTGAAACCTCTTTATGACTATAAAAATTGGTAACGGTAATCAAACTGGTACAAAAAACCTCAGACGTTTAACGATTTCTTAAACGAACTGAGAGTGAGGCATCCCTTTACCCGATGACCCGATCGGATAAGAGATAATTTAGTAAATATAAAAATCCCCGATTTACAGTTTCCAGTCGATGTTACTTGACGCTATCGTGTGGACGCACAAGCACTACTGGAATCCCTTTGTTGTCCCGCCTAAGGCTCGCTCTCTCCTTAACTCGGCTTCTATTCTCGGCCGAATCTGATAAAACGCCATGATCCATTAGATGCCTTGTCCGCTGGCCGGCAGTCATCACAGAGGTTCATCGGCCGCCAAATGCGGTCGTTTGTTGCTTCCGACGACGGTTTGGGACATAAATCGTCGATATGTTTCTGACCTTTCGTTCATGCCAAATACCGGGGTCATACAAGAAAGGCTGGGAATGAGATTCATTGGGTGAAATGGCAGCCGCAATCGCAACTCGTGAACACCCGATTGGGAAGTGTGTTCCCCCCCCCCCCTCCCTCCGTCAAATACGAAGGAAGATTCCCCAAATTCATATTTCGGTGCTGTTTTTTTTTACCATCTATTCGGACCGTCTGGGGCCTACCTCACTGTGGGCCTACTGTTCACTGTGGGTTCCAATACACGGGTTGCTGAAACAATATTACAGCCACCACAATGCATACATAAATGTATGAATATACTCGATATAGAATTGCAAAAATAAGCATGCGAAGACAAATTCCCTGTTCCAAAACTGGCTGAAAAAATATACATATGTATAACAGATTAAGTTAATAACACAATAAAAATACACTCCACATTAAAAACAATTCAAAATATTGCACCTTTCTCCAACCCGCAATGGGTCTTTAGGCCAGCATATTTGAATCGCTGTTCGTGCCTGAATCTTTTCCATATTCTCTGCATCACCCCCATATTAAATATGAGGGTGATTATGGACTAATCTTTGAGATCCTCGATCCATTGTCAATATCCCTACTGCTTTCATTCCCCCAGCCCCGTCTACTAACTCCATTGATTACTTATTTTGATTTAAATATATATGTGTAACTAAAGAGTATGTGTGTAACTCAGGAACCTTACGTGCTAGAACAATTCTGATTACAAGCTAATGCCAAGTAGCAAAATCATTGTTGACTAGTGTATGCAGGTTGCCACAAGGCATTAGAAATAAGGACTCCCCGAGCTAAACGTTGAATCTGCTTTCCTCTTTCTGACCCAAAGAATTCATGAAATAGTGAAACGCAGATGAATTAAAACAGTTTCCGCGCCCTCCGTGAATATTCTGGAATGTGTTGCATTTTAATGCGAAAAACACTTTAGACAGCTGTAGACAAATCCAAACATTGTAAATAAATAAAAAACGAAGGATATTATTATTATAGTATAATAGCGGATTGTTGTTGTAGGACTCGTAGTTGTTTGAATAGTATTGGGTTTAGTTTATATTGTTGGTTAAAATAGTCGTTATATTAACGTTATCGAGTTATCCCAAAGATGAATTTTTGAAAATAACTTCTTTTTTTAAGAAACAAATCAACGTGGGTTGGGGAATGTTTCGTAAAGAAATTAGTACAGATAAAGTAAAAAGGTGTTGAATGTTAATCATTTCTGTATCTAAAAGAGTAGAGTGCTTGGGAAGTGGTGGGAGGGGGGCATATCTGTCCACAATGAACTCCTCCCCCCCTATATATGCGGGTTTAAGGATATAAGCAAGGGGGTAATAACTCCGGTTGCTCGGTTCTGGCGGTAGAGACGAAAATAAAGCCCCTCGTCCGCATTCCATCCAAAGATTCAAGCTAAAGTGAATTTCTTCACGAACTGGAGCCAATATCAAACTAGAGTGCTCCATTTGTATTTTGTGATCATGAGTAGTTAAAAAAGCCATTTTAAGACTCCAATGATTGGGGTTGTCCGACTATCCATTTTTTGTTAAAAGTAATCCTTTGGTTGTCTCTTCAGCCTTTTATCTCATTCAATTTAGTTATTAATCTAACTATCCTAAATATCCTTTTATGTATTCATCTGCCTCTCGCTGCACTTTATCTTTTAGAATGGGACAATGTCCGATTGTTTTGGCCGGTGCCATATTTTAGAATGGGACAATGTCCTATTGTATTGGCCAGTGCCATCTTTTAGAATGGGACAATGTCTATTCTTTTGGCTGGTGCCATATTTTAGAATGGGACAATGTCCCATTATTCTTCTCGGTGTCATGTTTTATAATAGGACAGTCTATTATTTTGGCTGGTACCATCTTTTAGAATGGCACAATGTCCTATTATTTTTTCTCGGTGCCATGCTTTATAATAGGATAATGTCTATTATTTTGGCTGGTGCCATCTTTTATAAGGGGACAATGTCCTATTATTTTGGGCCGGTGCCATATTTTAGCAACTGATGTATTTTTTGTGATGTGGTAACCCCACATTTCTCTTTCCAAACATCACAATTATTTATTTATTTGATTAAGCACGAAACTGTGCTCCAGTTCTCTAAAAATGTCTGTCTACCATTATCTATTTGACTTATTTCTCTCGTTTGGGTTCTAACTCCCTCTCCCCAAGAAGTCCCTCCAAGACCCAGTTTTTAAGGTTAAAATCTATCATAGATGTCTTTCGTTGTCTTTTTTTACATAATTTTATTTTATTTTTGGTTTCCTCTCTCTCTCTCTCTCCTCTCTCTCACTCAAGGAACGTGACCCTCAACCAGCGCCTGTCCGACCTCTGTACGCCGGAAGGGTTCTTCTTTCTGGACCCTTACCGCACCTTTTACGGTCGAAACGACCTTTACCAAAGGGACGGAGTGCACCTTTCATTTAAGGGAAAGGCTGTACTCTGTGACTTAATCCAGGATGTCGTAGAGCGGACGCAGAGGAGCGTCCGACCCAGAGTGAAGGCGGACATAAGAGAGTATGCCCGTGTCACTCCTGGAACGACGTTCTTAGATGTGGCAAAGAGGGGTACTGCCACACAAAAGAAGCCGGGAAACGGAAGAGCGTAGGGAGTCCTACACTGGGAGATTCCCTAAAAGTTCTTCTGTTCAACGCGAGGTCAATCAGGAATAAGTTTCTTGAGCTCCGTGGCCTCGTAGCAACAGAGGAACCTGAGATGGTGGCCATAACGGAGACGTGGATTGAAACCTCAAGCCGAGATTTTGAAGGTGAATTCACGATTGCCGGTTACCAGCTCTTCCAGAAAGATAGGCCAGACAGAGAGGGTGGCGGTGTGATGTTGTATGTGAAGGATACTCTCAACTCGACGGATTGCAACATCGTATCCGACCATGAACTACTAGATGTTGACCTAGAGATAGGTTCTGCCAAATACAGGACCCTGGTGCTTTATAGACCTCCTGCCCAACTCGTTGAAAAGGACAGAGATCTGTACCAGCTACTAGGAGAACTTGTTGAAGACAGAGTGTGTATCGTCATGGGTGATTTCAACACAAAAGTTGACTGGGAAACCAGAGAACCGTGTGGCGAGAACGCACTACTCCTGGAGTTCACGCACAACGAGTTCGTCACTCAATGGGTGAGAGAGCCAATGAGGAGAGAGAATATCCTCGACTTGGTTTTCACCTCTGAGGATGACATCGTTGAGGACCTCTCTGTTGGCGAAGAGCTCGGTGGCAGTGATCACCAGCTAGTTAGATTTGTAGTCAAAGTCCCCAAGGCAGAGCCTGCAACTAGTAAATCAAGGAAACTGGATTTGAGAAGAGCAGAATTTGCAGGTCTACGCGCGGGACTGACTGACGCGAAGCTAGAGGAGTGCGAGGCTGTTGAAGACTCTTGGAACAGTTTCAAAACCACATTCATGAGTCTTCAATCGCGTTTCATCCCTCTGAAATGCCTCCGTCGGTCCTCTGTTCAACCAAAGTGGTTTAATCGAGAAATCGGGCAACTGCTTAGGGAGAAGAGAAATGTGTACCGGCAATCGAAGATCTCGGGTGACTTTGACGAATACCGGACGCTAGCCAGGAGAGTGAAGTCCAGCATAAGGGCGGCTAAGCTGTCTGAGTAACTCCGAGTGGCGAGACTCTGTAAAGAGAATCCCAAGGAGTTTTTTAAATATGTGAACAGCCGTAAACCAATCCGTCGAACGAGGGGCCCTTTGAGGAATGAGGAGGGGACATTAAAGCATTCAGATGCAGAAAATGCTAACCTCCTCAACGACTACTTCTCGTCAGTGTTTACTGAAGAGTGTGGTCCCATTCCCCAGCCGACGGATTCCTACTCGGGGGAGAAGCTGGAGGCAATGGACTTCAGCGAAGGAGAAATAAAGAAAAAGATCGCTGACCTAAAGACGAATAAGTCCCCTGGACCGGACGGGTTTCTATCCAAGGTGTTAAAGGAAGTGTGCGATGAAGTATCACGACATCTGTGCGCTATCTTTAACATGTCAATCCGGACCGGATGCGTTCCTAGAGACTGGCGTGAGGCGGAGGTGACTCCGATCTTCAAGAAAGGAGACCCTAGCCATCCGTCAAACTACCGACCTATCAGTCTGACTTCGATAGTCGGTAAACTCATCGAAAGCATGATGGTGAAGAAAATGACGTCGTATTTAGAGTCAAACCTGCTACTGAGGAGTTCCCAGCACGGCTTCCGAAGGCAACGGTCATGCCTGACGAACCTTGTGAAATTGTTCCACTTCGTGTTCAGTGAGCACGATCGCGACAAGGCGGTGGATGTGGTGTACTTAGACTTTGAGAAAGCCTTTGATAAGGTACCACACCGCTGCCTTCTCCGGAAAGTGCGAGCGCTTGGCATAGACAGAAAAGTAGCCGGCTGGATCAAGAACTGGCTAAGTGGCAGACGGCAACGGGTGGTGGTGAATGGACATGCTTCTGAGTGGGTGCCCGTTACTAACGGGGTGCCTCAAGGTTCTGTCCTGGGACCACTACTATTCATCATCTACGTCAACGACATGGACGGTGACATGGTTGCCAATATTTCCAAATTTGCCGACGATACTAAGCTTGGTATGAACGTTGCAAAGGATGGAAATACGGCCCACCTGCAGGAAGATCTTGGGAAGATTGGGGAGTGGTCGGACACGTGGCAAATGCCTTTTAACGTGGGAAAATGCAAAGTGATGCATATCGGCCACATAAACCCCTAATCTCAGTATATCCTTAAGGGCACTGCTCTTGAATCGAGTGACACTGAGAAGGACTTGGGTGTAACTATCACTAGCGACCTCAAGTTCTCGAAACAGTGCATCAAAGCAGAGAAGAAAGCCCAAAGGATGTTAGGCTACATAAAGCGCCAGTTTGGATACCGTAACAAGGAGATAGTACTTTGTCTGTTCAACTCCCTGGCTCGGCCGCACCTGGAGTATGCCGTACAATTTTGGAGTCCTTCGTTTCGAAAGGACATCGCAAGGTTGGAACGCGTACAAGCTAGGGCAACCAAACTGATTCCTTCTATCCGACATAAAAGTTATGAGCATAGACTAAGGGAATTAAATCTGTTCTCGCTGGAAACCCGTAGCCTGCGTGGTCAGCTCATCGAAGTTTTCAAAATACTTCGAGGGTTCGACAATGTTGACTACCGGGATATTTTCACACTGAGTGAGAACAGAACGCTCAATCACGGCTTCAAACTTGAACTGAAGCGTTACAACCGCAATCTGTGTAGAAATTTTTTCACCTACAGTATCTGCGGTAAGTGGAACGCACTTCCAGTGGAAGTTGTCAACAGTGAATCTATTGACCAGTTCAAGTCAAGACTAGACAAAGTCTAGAAAAGTGGCCGTTTAGGGACGCAAAACAATTGAGCAGCCATGTGCCCGCTTGATTGCATAGTCGAAAATATTACCCTATTTGAATGGACCGTAAGGTCTCCTAGGGTACTCTCTTTCCTTGTAACTACTTTTAACTCTCTCTCTCTCTCTCTCTCTCTTTTCTCTCTCTCTCCTTTTCATTCTACACTGAACGGACAGGGCCTTTAAAAAATCGAATTAAGAAAAACTCAAATGTCAATGCTTGTCTCGCCATCCCACTATTGTTGTGATGTGTAACACAGGACATGATTTGATGGACTACATAGGAAGAAACAACAATTGTAAAACAACCCACGCTTGATCTATATAGCGCTTGTTAAGCAAGAGCAAACAACAAATTTGGGGGTGAAGTTTAAGTAGAAGAAGGGAGGAAATCAATGATTTCCTCTCTTCTACCTAAACTTTATGAGGGCAATGCACCAAAGTATCTTTGATTCCACGCTTCTTCTGCCATAGCTCTACCAAGAATTCGATGTTTGTTCTGGGTTCAATTTCAACAGAGATTATTTTGGTCAAATAAGCGGTAGGTGCTTTGTTGAAACCTAATTTCTCCATGTTAATACTCCAAATTGACTCATGTCAATACACCTCACAACATACCGTAGGAGTTCATATAGCTTAGACGGAAACTGAAATTTTAGGGGTTTTTTTTATTAATTCACATTTTTCTGCGAGTTTTTAAAACAAACGCGTCAAATTATTATTATAAAAATCGCTTTTTATCCTTACGGTTTTGAACCGCATTGTTTGTGTGTCTATCAACGTTTTTGTCAGTAAGCGTTTAGCTCCTCTTTTTTTTTAGCTTTATGTAATTGTTGTTTCATATACTAATTTTTAATTTAGTCTTTGTGTGCCAACCCCCTTTTTTCAATAAAGCCAAGTGGACAGTAAAATTATTTAGTTTTTTGTCAAGCAAATATTTTTCACGAATTTGTTTCGTAATCTTGAATTGAAATATAAAACAACTAGGTAATTCAATGCGATATATCAGGTTGTAACGAAAGTAATGTCCGATTTTTAGAGTATAGATTAAAAATGAAAAAACTTATGACTATGGAAATATTGAATCATAAACATAACCTCCATTGCTTTCTAAAACCTCATTCCATGTGTTAACAAACTTATTAATGCCAATCTTGTAAAATTATTTAGGTTTGGATGCAAAATATGAATCCAACCTTTGTTCAACCTCTTCTCTTGATGCCAATCTACGACCATCCAAATGGTTCTGGAATCTACTAAGCAAGTGATAATCAGAAGGAGCAAGGTAAAGATAATATGGAGGATGAAGCAATATTTCCCAAGCGAGCTCCCCCAAAAGACCTTTAGTCATTCGAAGTGTGAGGACGGGTATTATCTTGATGGGGAATGACACCTCTTTTGTTGACTAAAGAGGGTCCTATCGGGTCCAAAGGGGCTTTCAAACGACGAAGTTGATTGGAGTAGAGACTAGCATTAATTGTTTGATTGTTATCTAAGAGTTCGTAATGGACAATTCCTTCAATATCCTACCAGGCACTCAATATGATCTTTTGGGGATGAAGTCCTCCTCTCGGTTGTTGAGAAATTCTGTTTCCTCAACTGATCCACGAACGGTGGCGTTTAAGGTTATGATAAAGGATCATCAGTAACCAGCCTGCCCCAGAATGGTCCCTGGAGCTATCGTGAAAGGAATGAGTCACAGCCAACAACAGGCAGTTGCAGATTCACCGTAGACAGTTCGTGCGGACTCCATTTTCCAATCATTGAAACCTTTTCAACCCTTTTCAGTTGGCGTCGAACAGTCGTTTGGGTTACCTTAAATTGGTCTGCGAGTTCCCTAGAAGTTGTAGCAAGATTTGCTCCGACAACAGCTTCCAACTCTTCGGAATCAAGTTCTTTTGGACGACCTTCTTTTGGTCCGTCTTTGAGATTGAAATCCCGACTTCGGAAACGGGAATCCACCTCCTGAAACTTCTTTCATTTAATGCTTCATCCCCATAAATGCTCTGAATGGATTTTGCTGCCATACTTGTATTTCCACTTATATGAAACTTATAAGAGTGTCTAATGTAATCTTTTGATGGGAGGACAGAGAGGTGAATACCGAAGAAGATTATGAGCAATATTTTTATAATCTGAAAGAAAAAAAAAGTATAAATTACTCATTGTAGAATTCCTAAACGATAAAAAGAGGCACTATTTTAATAAATACTATCGAAAACTTTATTCAAGAACATCCGATATTACTTTCATTCTCACCCGATATTTCAATATTATTGAAATAAATTTAGTCATTTAATTAATATATTTCGCATATATTTATTTAAGGAGATCAACATTAATAATGTTTGATAAAAATTTAATACAGTAATTCTTTATTTAGATCCAACTGCTGTGGGAGTGTTTACTGCTGAAATTTTACCTGAGAACGAACCTTAGAACTAAAGATCACCCATCCTAGATCTTCGTCACATCTCCGTTGTATTTTTCATACAATGGATTAGCCTTTACCTCGCATTCCATAGAATTCACTTGGGTTATTTGATTTTTAGCTGTTCGGCAACCATCGGAATGACATCGTTTCCAACGTGTACGGTCCAACAATACTTATCGGCCCTAATTACTCCTCAACTAAATTCTCGAGTGTAAATGCATAGTTTATTAAGGGCGTTGCAGTTAGTTGTGATTTATTCGCATACAAGTAATCATAAACGCATTATTAATTCTGACATTGAGATGTTGTAATGTTATCGGTTTTATTTATTTATCAGTTTTCACCTCCTGGTGAAGGCTGTAGAAATTGAGGGGTAAACCTTGGGCGGAGTCGCGATTTTTATGAAGCGTTTCATTTAGATGTTCAAAGCTCTGTCGTAAACGCGATATTCCTTTGTTTGAAATTCCTTGATTTCAGGGGGGGGGGGGTGCGTAGGTTTAATTCCCACAAGAGTGAGTTCATGGTCATGAGGGAGTCTGTGTATTCAAGCGTACGTGCTTCATGATACTTTCTATTGCATCCGCTTGGACTTCTCGTTCGTAAGTTTCCACCGTCTTAATTTTTCAGCTTTCACTGTCTATTGACTTAGGGCTTATTTTGTCTTTATTATCTCTGTTCTGTGCTCATGCTACGCTTTGTTATAGCTATTCTTCGTTTTTTTCTTTCGTTCCTGTCGAATAATGAGGAAACTTTATGTTAAGGCTGAAAGGGGATGCAGTTTAAAAGTAATGACAATAAATTATTGTATTTGCATGGGATGTCTGCCAATTTTTTTTTTTTATTCCAGTCACAGTTTGTGTTATTGGATATATCCTTTTCAAAATTGTTCTTTGACGACTGTGGCTCATTCCCGAACGCCTTGAAATCCCTCTCTGAATGGACCGTAAGGTCTTCTAGTACTTCCTATCCTTGTATCCTTGTAGCTCTGACTGAGGATTTGTTGAGAAATTGTAGCTATCTGAGTCACTACGGGTCCCTTTAAACTGGTGTCCGTTTTGATCATTCTTCTTCTGTCTGAGTCATCTTAGCTCGATATTATCAGTTTCCTTTGCCCTACTTATAACTGCAGATGAGCTTCTAACCGGGTGCCAAAGAGTAATGGCACTCAAGAGAGGTAAAAATCTGTTCAATGATGGAAGATGAGGATTTCTTTGTCTCTGACAATATTCAGGAAATTTGTATAACAAAGGATGGCATTTTCACTCAGTGGAAAAGATGAGGAGGCGAATAGATTAAAGAAGGAAAAAATGGTAAAGGAAATGAAAATAATAAAATGGAGGGGGGGGGGTAACAAAGACTGATAAAACAAACCTAAATTTAAAATGGAAACGTAATATAATTCTATAGGAAAAGTTCGTACCTCTAAAAGCAAGCCTTTCCTAAGTACGAACTTGAGGGCTCTGGGGATTAGAAAGGTCCATTTACTCGAGGAGGTAAATGGAAGGTAAATGGACTCTTAACAACTGCGTGTTGAAGAGAGACTTCGAATGGAAAAGTAAACAACCCTTTTGCAAAAAAGGTAAATTAAATATTGAATAATTGATTTTATACTTAAATACTTTATCATTTAGATTTATGCCCGGCAAGGCCATATATTATGAGTCAAAATATTAGTGTACGTTTTGTACAAAATCAAAACATTAATTGCGCGTAATATAAAAGGTGTTAGGTTCCAAGAGATTAATATAGTTTGTTAAAATAAAAATAAAATCATTGATATATAAAATAAATACATTCATTCAGCAAAGTAATTTTTTATCTTTATTGACAATGTTTTGCCATCGTTTAACCCAAGCAGGGGACACCTCTCTTGAATAATTCAGTCGGTTTTGATGGAATATATGATTTGATAACCTTTCCCACCAAATTCATATCAGATTAAACTTAAGTGATGGTGTAATGGCTTAAATAAATGGTAATCACATGGTGAAAAATCCGGTGAATATAGAGTATGACGAAAAACTTCCCACTTGCAAGCATTATTTTTTTCTGGGCTCACATGTGGTGTACGTGTGGCCATGCTTTGTTATGAACAAGGAAACTTTCGGTTGACCAGCGAATGATGTTTTTTTTTCAAGAGCTAGGTTGCAATTGTTGAACATTTACGTCTTCACCAATAGTTTACTTGTTATTGAGGAGCTCGTAATGAATAGCTCCTTTCATATCCCACCAAATGCAAAACATAGCCTCCTGCTATTAGAGACTACTGTTAATATTAAGAATGTTGTTTTGTTTTTTTTGTTTTGTTTGCCAAAAAATACCCATATTTTATCTCCCGTGAAAACTATGTTCAGAAATGGCTCGAGGGCATTTAGAGAGCCAAAAGAGATAAATCACTATTTACACTTTGTGAACGTTGTCTTCCAGACAGTTCATGTAACATCCAAACGCCATTAATTCAGTTATCTTTAAAAAAAATGTGGAACAATTTAAACAAGTCTAAGAAGACTTTTTATTAATCTTATAAAAGCGATAGAAATTTCTTTACAAACTAATTATATTGTTAACAACGCTCTTCCAATACCTAACTAAGCAGTTGATGTCTGGACTTAAAATTAGCTGGTTTGGAAGGAATATAAACATTGAAATCATTCTCCACATCATTCATACCCTTGTTCATTGAGGTGATGTTGCAGTAATCGAAATATGGACGTGATAAATAATGCAAAGACAGGGATGAGGTTCATCCTTTAGGTCAGCGGCTTCAACGAAATGTGCCATGCGTACGTGGTTCTACTACAAGAGATCCGGTATGGTGTAGATACGTGTAGAACTGTGTCTGGTTCCTGCAGTATTTGTATGTGTTTGGTGTTAGAGAGCGACCGCACCGGAACCTTGCCAAGGTGACTAATGTGTAACGTTGAAGACATGATTTTTTGGGGTTGAAATCCATTAGAATGGCCTTTGGGAAGTGATTTGAATTCAGAAGCTTGGTTGTCATGCTGTGTTATGTGTCTGCGTGTATCGTTTAGTAAGGAATGCTTGCCAGGTAAGAAAGGTCTTGGATGCAGTGGTTTAGGTTTCGCGTTCTATCAAAACATTGCGCTCAACGTCGATCAAGGGAGCGTTTGATGGAGCTGACTTTTGTTTCAGAGTGTAAGTGGGTTGCTGTGGGTGGATCCTGCGGTAGGGGGGGTTCTTTTGCTTTGTGTCTTTTGAGGTGTGGTGAGTTAGGTGGATGCGAAGTGGGGCTCCCAGGCCGTACAGGCAAAAGCGAGTGAGGAACGCTGACAGACGTGACCCAAAAGTCAGCAAGCTGACCTTTCTTAATAATTGGTATAATTAAAGGATGTAATAAAAGATAATTATTAGATCTTTCGCCTGTGTTATGTAATCACTATTAAATTTTTTAAATATTTAATATCAATACTAATACTTTGTAAATCACCTTTTATCTTTTATTAATGACGAAAAAAGAGATTTGGCATGAAATGGAGTGGCAAAAAAGATTTGCTTGTCGGTATACCTCAATTAGACCTTTTAAAAATGTCCATAGATTTTCTATGGGGTTCATATATGGGATGGTTCCACGGCCGTGGGTGTGTTGCTATGTTTTTATTCAAAATCATTGGGGCAGTCTTGTCTTTATGGGCGAGGAACCCCATCCTGTATGAATAGGAAGTCCTCTATACATTCTGTACCCTACTTTAGGGTACCTTGACCTAACTGATGCAACCTCCTAGATTCCATTGTGGTAGCATGGTGGCATATTCGATGTGCAAGTTTGTTGGGGAGGGAGGGGACGTTTAACACCTTCTTTCACCTTTAGCTGGGTCTAAGCAGGCGCGAAAAAGTTTTAGATTTAAAAGAGATGGAAAAGATGATCCAAGCGAGAGCACTACTTTCTTTGGGGGCAATGGGGTCCGGAGGGCGGGCTGCTACTCAAGATTTCAGTTGTAGCAGGGGTTATTCCCCTCTTATACCATTGCCCCCGCCTTCCGGGGAGTCATTAGGCAAGTGGGATGTTTGACGGATGCCATAGAGGTTTATAAAGAAGCTTAAGCTTGCATTAAGCGCGTGAGACCAAGGATGAAAATTACTCGCGGGAAAATGAAAATATAATTCCAAGCGCTTTCTCCTTTATTAGACATGCCTCATTCATAGAATGAATACAAGAGAGAAGGCACTAGCTATAGAGTGGAGGAAACTGGACTTCATTATAAGATGGTTTTGTTATTTGGTGGATTTAATAAAGTTAATATAAGGACCAACAGAAAACGAACGAGGATTCTTATTAAAATTGGGGGCGGATGCTTATCCAAACAGCTTCAAGGATGTTTCTGGAGACACAATTCCTTGAAAGCAAGGGTACTCGGGCACCAGCCCAATAAATCAAATAATTCGAAAGGGACCTTGGATTGATGCATCGCATTGGATTGATTCTGTTTTATTCTTACACTAAGTTCTTTGGTTGTCTGTCCAATATAACCCTCATGGTATGCCCTACATTCGGTTTTATAAATAACACCTGCTTTGAGGTGGAGCCTGTTTTACAAGTATTCGTACAAAGTAGAATCATATTTAAATAAAACATTAAAATCAAATTGTTTAAGAAGGCGGTGAGTGATAAATGGACTGGTTAAACGGTAAAATAGGGCATATTTGTTTACAAATGGCTGTCCGATGTTATTCTAATTATTATTATTATCATAAAATAAATGACTTTTGGGTTACATATATCTAAAAAATGAAGATGGCATCTAATTTAATACTACTATTGTACACAATATCAATCTCCATGTCAAAATATTGCAGAGAGACAATTCGTAGGACACGAACATAGAAGACAAAACGCTTATTTTGGTACTTCGATGGTAGCTATTATTATAATAATAACAATAATAAATACTTCAATACAAACCTGTAGACTTGCCATAAACCTCATATTTGAAGTAACATCAATCCAGTGCCCGTCATTGTAATGGGCAAAGTGTTTTATTTTCGAAATCATTTAATTAATTGGGCTGGTGCCCGAGTACCCTTGCTTTCAAGGAATTATGTCTCTAGACCAATCCTTGAAGCTGCTTGGATAAGCATCCTCTCCCAATTTTAATAAGAATCCTGGTTCGTTTACTCTTGGTCCTTTTATTAGCAACTTTATTAAATCTACCAAATAGCAAACCTTTCCTATAATGAAGTCTCTCTAAGTCCATTTTCCCCCACTCATAGTTAGTGCCTTCTCTCTTGTACCCAACCCATCTTAAAGAACTAAAAAATTAATTAACAAGACAGCTCTGCACGATTTTCAATCAATCAATAGAGGAAGGCCTACTTTCAATATAGTTCAATCGTGAAAATGTTACGCCGATATTCAAAAAAAGGAGATAAATCTGAGCCTACTAATTTCCGTCCCATCAACCTAACTTCTGTATTTGGAAAACTCTTGGAATCGATAATTAGAGATAGGTTGGTGAGCCATTGCGAGGCTAATAATTTAATTGCAGACTCCTAGCATGGATTCAGACGGGGGCGCTCGTGCCTAACCAATTTACTCGATTTTTTTCATAACATGATTTGCATCTACGATGAAACTAAAGCGGCAGATATAATTTACCTTGACTTTAAAAAGGCCTTTGATACAGTCCCGCATGAAAGGCTATTGATGAAAATTATAGCAATTGGAGTGAGGAGTAACATACTTAAATGGATTAAAAATTGGCTATCAAATCGTTCACAGCGGGTTGTTGTAAATGGTGCGTGTTAAGAGTGGGTACCAGTCACCAGCGGGGTACCACAGAGGTCAGTCATGGGCCCAATATTATTTATTGGTTACATTAATGACTTGGATAATGGAGTGTTTAGTAGGATCTCTAAATTTGCAGATGACACAAAGCTGGGAAGCCGAGCCCTTTCGAGACTCGATGTAGAGCAAATGCAAAGAGACAATAAAATTGTCGAATGGGCGGATAAATGGCAAATGGGCTTCAACATAGGTAAATGCAAGGTCATGCACTTAGGATGTCATAACTTAAAAGTAGAATACCATATGAAAGGCCAAATCCTCGGATCCGTTAACTTGGAAAAGGACCTGAGGATTTTAATCTCGGAGGACTTTAAAGTATCAAAGCAATTCGCAGAAGCTTGTAAAAAAGCAAACCGAATGCTAGGATATATTGCTCGGAACTTTACTTTCAAATCGAAAGTTATAAATTATCCTGCCACTATACAAATCGCTCGTGCTCTCACACCTCGAATATGCGGTCCAATTTTGGTCTCCCTCCCTAAACAAGGATATAGCGCAGTTAGAAAGAGTGCAACGTTGGGCTACTAAACTAGTTCCTGGAATCCGAAACAAACCGTACGAAGATAGACTTCGCTCATTAAACCTACTATCCTTTCAAAGTAGACGATTACGTGGACAGTTGATCGAGGTATTCAAAATCTTAAACGGATTTACTAATATTGATTACAGACTATTGTTCGAGATGGACGAAAGGGCCAACACACGCCAAAATGGTTTCAAATTAGTGAACAAGCGATTTAACTACTATAGCTCAGTTAATATGTTCAAAAATCGACTTGATGAGTACTTCAATAGTCTAAATATAAAGTAGTAGAAGCATAGAAGAAAACGTCATACGAAATATAATCCTGCAATAAAAAGATGCCAGACGCCTCCCTGCATGGAGTAAATGTGAATTCCCCTTTTTTTCTGTCTGTCCTATAAGTATATTATTTTTCTCACTAGCCTGCGGGAGAAGAGAGTACTGTCCTTCCCCCCGCCTCCTCCCCTGGTTTGATGAAGCGTGTTCGTGCATTTGAGAGATAGCTGAACCTGCATGTCAAGGGTACACATGTAGATAAGTGTGTACCGTAGAAGTGAAATAGTTAGAAAAGGCATATAAAAAAAAGGTCAAATGGTACACATGTAGATAAGTGTGTACAATAGAATAGAAATAGTAAAAAAAAATCATGTAAAAATATATATATAGGGTACACATGTAGATAAGTGTGTACCGTAGAGTTGCAATAGTTTAAAAAACAACAAAAAAACAGCATGTAAAAAAAGCATGATACATTAACGTTAGAAAGTGGTAGTTAACATCTTCTGTAAGTGGACTGGCCTTGAGCGGACCTTAGGGCCTTTGCTGGCCCATGTTTCTGTAGTTCTGTAATGAAGCCTGTTAAATAAAGGAGAACGCTTGGAATCATATTTTCATTTTCCTGCGAGTAATTTGCATATAATGATTGTTAGGGACTACTCTGAATGATCGATTCATCACTGAAGATGGGCTGATGGAAAAAAATTGATCCATAATTTTTTTTTAATCATTTGTTTCTGCCTGTTATTAATTTTTCCCTTCTGTCCAATCAATATGGCTTTTATCGCACAATTTTTGTAACTTTGCCATTTCGAGTGTTAAGTTTTTCGGGGGTTGGGAGTGACCCCTGGCACTTGGGCTGGCATTCCTCCCCCAAACAAACGACTTCGGACGGTTTGGGCGCTAACTCTAATCCCACTTTGCTACAATCGCTTTTCTAAGGTTTTTCTTGATATTTTTCTAGGGGTTTTTTGCCTACCTCTCTAAAGTCCCGTCATCTCCCTTCGGTGCCACATTCTTCTTTTTCTGGAGTTACACGATCACTTCTCAACAATTTCTGCTTCACCCTTGAGGCCAGAGACTCGCTCACTCTCACTTTATTGGTAATAATTTCATAGCCTGCAATGCCTTCTTGAAGAAAAATCCCTATTTGGGCTTACTTTAAAGGCCTTATATTCATTGTTCATACCCATTTTTAGACCGCAAAATACGACACCTTCATTTCACTTTGCCTTTGCGACAACTAAATTTTTCTACATTTGATTTAAAGCAGGAGTCGCCAAACATTAGTATGGCAGGGCCAATTTATAAATCGAAATTTAAAGGTCGCCTTTTATAGAGATTAACATTAAGCCAAGCTTATTACACGGTATTTACAGCAACTGGATGATTTAAGAATCATGAAAAATTATTAGATGATTTAATGATGCAAATTAAAAAAATAATATATATAAATATATCGCATCATTATGCGTTCACGTTTCGACCGCAGGTTGGAGACCCGATATTTGAAGCATCTTTGGTAGTTCCTAATCGGGAGGGTTGTCAGCGAGGGACTGAAATTAAGCAATGATTATTCCTTGTTTAGCTTACAAAAAATAAAAAAAGCTATAAAAATGCACCTGAATGTGAAGGAACCATTCAGAAAAAGTAATAATCCCACTAAAAATGGTCACAGCGCACATTTATTAAATTTTTTTTCAAATATTTTGATTTGTAATAAACCTTAACCATATAACGGCCTATGGTGCGATGTGGAACCACAATTTCAAGCCACTTTGACTCTTAATATATATTAATTTAAGGGTTATAATATTTATCTATTTAGTCCAATTCAGGTATCAAAGGGTCAAACAATAATTGCAAGCCAGCTATCAAGAAGGCCATGGGTCAACATCTCTCCAGAGGTCTTCCATCCACTTAAGAAATCGATGCCATGTACTTCGCCAGGGTAGAGCGGGGGCATACCTATGACATGAATCTTGCACTTCATGATATATGTTGAACGTCTTTGACAATAAAATTAAAACCTTTCATATATATATATATATATATATATGTATATATATATATATATATATATATATATATATATATATATATATATATATATATATATATATATATATATATATATATATATATATATATATATATATATATATACAAGGTGTCCCAGAAAAAAGTTAACCTTAATTTGAATTAGTATAACTCAAAATCTATTAGAAATTTTTGAGTCCTGCAAAATAAATCAAATTAAAACAACTATTTATCTGTCGATTCTGGAAATTTCATTAAATTCACCTTTACAGTATTGATACACTAATGGGTTTAGTGTATTCTATCAAAATTATGTTTGCACAAGGAAGTAAAATAATGAAACTTCGAAGTTTAAAATCAACAAATATATTTAAATCCATTTATAACAAAAACACCTCTTCATATGGCTAATACAAATTCATTTTATAATTTTCTAAACACCGTTTCCTTTCGCATGTCCTCCATTTTCTTTCCAAGCACAGTTGCGCTTTTGATCTCATTGATTGAACAACTTTTTTGATTAACTTGTGATTTCCCTTAAGTTTATTGACTTCACGTGTGATACTATCTCTTAACTGGTTGATGCTTTGTGGTGGAGTAGAATACAATTCATTTTTTAGATATCCCCATAAGAAATAATGGCACGGTGTTAAGTCAGGGGATCTTGGGGGCCATTCAATTGCATGATTTAGCGCGACAATGCGGTTGTCAAACTTTTCTTTTAGATTTGTTCTTACCGCAAGCTGTCTATGAGCTGGTGCGCCGTCCTGAATCAACCAAAACCTATTGAATTGATTGCCGTAAATCTGGTGGAGTTCTTGCAAGATCCTTTCGTTGATCATGCTCAGGTAGGTAGCATCATTTAAGTTATTCTCGTAAAACAATGGGCCGACAAGATAGCCATTCCCGCATATTCTGATCCACAGAGACACTTTCTGCTGACAAATACGTGTGTCAAAATTGAATGCTGGGCTGTGGTTCAGCGGCGCATATTGCCGAATGTTATGGTTATTTACCGTTGCATTCATGAAAAAGGCTGCCTTGTCACCAATCACAATGTTTTCCAAGAAACGAGCAGGTTTTTGGAGAAGCCATTCGATGAATTGTCTACGACGAGGAAAATCAGTTTCAAGAAGCTGGTGTCTTGCATGCATCTTATAGGGATGCCATTTTAAGTCATGTTTAATAATGCGGTTAAATGATGACTTTACCAATTGTAACCTATTCTTTCTGACTGATAAATGTGGATTGTGAAGAAGTTTCATTTGAACATTTTCGATATTTTCTGTTGTTCTTGTGGTTCTCATACGACCCGAACGACCTATATTTAGATTTAAGCATGTTCCTTCCTGTTGGTATTTGCGAACATTTTTTCAAATTGTGGGTTTACTTGGTGGGTGCCTACCTGGAAAACGTTGTTTAAATGAATCTTGTACTTGTTTAATCCTGCCAGTCTTAATAAAGTTTGTGACTACAAATACGCGTTGATCTTTTGTTAACTGCATAATTAAAAAGGTTCTATGGAAGTAAACTTTTACACAGAAACGCTTTTATTTGCTTAGTAAGCAATAATGACGAGACCATACCACAGCGTGGCTAAAAAAACACTATAAAATGGCCTAGGCTTTACTTGAAGAATAACACAGTGACCTAGGCTACCTCGGCTGCCTACGCTTCTCTTGAAAGTGCGCGGTGGCCTAGCCTTCGTTTCATTATTTTACTTCCTTGCGCAAGCATATTTTTGATAGCCTCCACTAAACCCATTAGTGTATTAATATCGTGAAAGAGAATCCAATGAAATTTCTAGAATCGACAGATAAATAGTTGTTAAATAAATCACCTTTTACAGAACACAAACATCTCTAACAGTTTTTGAGTTATACTAATTCAAAGTACGGTTAACTTTGTTCTGGGACACCCGGTATATATATATATATATATATATATATATATATATATGACAAATTCCACAGGCACGTTCAAAATTAATACGAACAAAGAACCTTCATGCATTAATGGAGCAGACAAAAGTGCCGTCAAATAAATATTAATGAATATGACTAATAATATTTCGAGGTCACCCTGCCGTCGCAGCGTCCCTCAAGGCGTTCAAACGAACCCCATCAATCTTTGAATTGTCTAAAGCCATAAATGGCAATTGTGTCCTTAAATCCTTCTTAAAAATCTGTCTTTTATTTAGTTTTTAGTTAAAATCAAACTCGCTACTCTCTGTGTAGAGATGAAGCGCTTTGCGGAAATAGGCCAGCAAGGGTAGACCTTCGAAGGCCCCAAGATTGGTCTAATTTAATATTAAGAAAACCAAACATGGAAGTGCGAGTATACAGTTTTGATAAAAAAAGGTTCAAAATGAAGTTGTAAATTAAAAAGAGGTGAACATGATGAAGATACATAGGCTAAAATAACCAAAAATATATGCTGTGGACTGAGAGAGCGAGTAACACTCTTTAAACTAGTCAACAATGGTGGCATTGTGGAGTGCTATCATCATGCCATCACCACTCACACATCAACGCTCGAATTAATTTGAAGTCCACGACGTCCAAACTCATTAACGTAATGCATTGGTGTGGTCGCTGAGTAAGAAGTTACCGTGAGGCGGCTTCCCAGACCAGCGACCTCTACCGGGCTCAGCTGCCTCTTCGACTCGCGTAAGAAGATGATATGGAGCTTCTCCGACCCTCAGACAGAGACCATTGGAATCAAACCTATTAAATTGCAGGGGAAAAATAGTTTATAAGCATAAATTACTGTCCTGTCGGGTTTGGGGGTTTGCATTTAAAAATATGAATATTATCTCAAATTAATCACACCAAAGTTTAATGCCATCCTGGAATTATTCCCCCCGCCCCCCAAAAAGAACCATAACAGATTTTTTTTGGGGGGGAGGGGGGCGTACTTTACAGCTGTGATTGTTGTCAAGTGTAATGAAGTCTCTATAAATCTTGAGGTTGACTCAGAATGCAAATGTCGCTAGATAATGGCCGAGATATCTCGTGAAAGTCTAAATGACTTTTAGTCTGCATTTGTCCATACAACTCTGTTATCGCTGAAAGATCCTGTAGAAGTGTTTTAAGCTCGTACTATGAGAACTATGTTTTTATTTTCGAGTTTTTATTCTTGGAGAATTCTAATGTTTCCTTCTGGTTCGTTCATCGTTATGATAGAGTTGATTAGTTCAGTCTTTTTATTCCTGGATTTTTTTTTATTCTTCTTTCCCAATCGACTTTTTTTATATCCCTCGGTTTTCGCTTTTTCTCTGGTTATACCCGTTTGTTTACGTTCCTTTTTCCTATTAAATGCAATAGATGCTCGGTTTTTTTTAAGATAAATGGAAGAGTATGTCTCTCTACGTTCGTCCAAGTTTGTCCTGTATCGATTCGGCCCGAGCGGGAAATTGCTGGTGTGAACTCGACACGCCGAGATCTCAAACTGATAGGACGATGAATTATCCGACGTCGCATAGTTAATTATACGAATATTCTTACAGGGGACGTTATCAGTAGCGGAGCCAAAAATGGATTTAATAAATATTGGGACGATTATTTAAAGTGTTTGAATATTTAAAATTAAATATTTAAGCTAATGTGGACGTTTGGGGTTTTCGGTTTCCCGCAGATAACATGAATTTATAGTTTTATTGTTAACTTCATTCTAGACTCCGATAACATTGTATTGCCGTTGGCATCCTTCTGTCTCGGAAGACAACAGAGATCGCGCCATGGCGCAGTCCTGGACGAAGTGTATAAAGATTCTGGGTTGCCCAGTCGTCAAGATCCCCCTTTCGGCCTCGCCGGTATCATCTAAAGGAATACAGAGCAGTACTTTTGGCACCAAGTTGGTTGCAGGAGCCGCCGGAGTCAGTGAGCACAGCGCATTGGTCCGCCTTCGGGGCTCCACTCCTGATTTGGAAGGTTTACTCTCCTACACTTGGCCGTTGGATCAGTCGAGGATCTCCTATAACCGGCTAGCCGTTAACTGATAGAGGCAGCTTCTTGAGGAGATGGACGAGGAACTGGTGGAACTGTATTGCCGGCTGTGTCTGTACAGCCCGATCCTTGAACGGCAGGTACTGTTGCAGTTGCTGCATGTGAAGACGGTATCGTCTCTGTATCGGCGCGAGGGTCACTTTCTCTATATATCCTTTTCAAACTATTCTTTTTCCCTTCCATTTTGTTGATTTTCTCACCGAAATGTTCAGTAATGTTCATTAAATATAAATAAAGAACATTTCCACTTTTTTAATTTGTGCAAAATCGACTTCCGGGTGAAAATTAATTTTATTTCAAGGGATGAAATCTAAAATGTGACTATTCCATACTTTTTATTATTACCAAATCAATAATAATGACTGAAACATTGCCAGCATTTTTGACGGCACGGGTACACTAGTAATATTATAATTAGAGATTTGTAATCTTTTATCAATATCATGAACAGTTCGATAAATTCAACCATCTTAGTAAGTATTAGTAAGAATAATACAATAATACATTTAAAAACAAGAGTAAAAACAAAAAAGTCGTAATTTCGTAATAGTTGTAAATAGGTATATATAAGGATAATTATAGTATTCGTTTCCTTGCTTATTACCCCTAAAGGTAATTTCCCCCATTTTTATAATCATTCATCGGGGAGACTCTTAGACAAAGGGTTATTTTAAAACGGCATGAAGTTAGACAGGGGTTCTGGAAGCTGATTTCAGAGGCCCCTGGTGGAGAGATGGATAAGGTCGACGGCCGCCTCGAAAGAGCCAAAAATAATACTTCCTAAAAGTACAAACGTACGACCTAGCAAAGCCCTTAAGATCCGCTTGTTATACGTCCAATTTGCGGACGATATTACGATGATCTGCACAACACCTTATCGGAATGTGAATTATATGGCACAGAGTACGGCGGTGGAAATCGAAAACATCAACTCTTTCAAGAGGAGATGAGAGATATCCACCAATACCCAAAAGTTCCAGATAATTCGACTATTTCGACGGACCCTCACGGAGGGCATGGTTCTGAGACTCCAGATACGACTGGTGGATATGGGAGTCACATAGATAGAGCTACAGCGTATGCACGGAAGGACTTGGGTGAATTTTCCCAATTCTTAAACCTGAGTACCTCCAATAAACTGAAGATCTATAACGCATGCATTCGATCCTACTCCTGTAGCCCTCAGTCCATATAAACGGGAGTCCCCAAACCCAAGTCCTTAAACTGCAAAGGGTTCAAAATAAGGCTGTCCTAATTATAACGAGAACCCGAAGGATAGAGAGAAGGCAGAGTGAGCTCCCTGGTGAACTGGGGTTGACCCCCATAAACGTAGAGCTTCACCAAAGAGCAAATAAGACCTGGGACACCATACACCCGCTCCTCCCTCCCGAGTTTGTACTCGAGCACATAGACTTTAATGACATAAGACAGGCAAAATCTTTTACAAGCGGCAGACTACTCATTGACAATGACATGAATCCAACGTTCACATAGAATTCCAATACTCAACATTACAAATCAAAATACAAAGCTAACCCATTATCTTTCCCCTTTAAAATTAGTCAAGTACTAATTCCCAAATTTTAGCGCGATCAACTCGCCCTAAATTAATAAAAAACAAACTAAACAAAAAGAAACAAAATAAAACAACGCAAAATCCAGGCGTAAACAATCCAGATAAATTCTTCAGCATAGCAGCAGGGACCCAAAACCCCTCTGCTACAAAGGCTTGAATTCCTTGCACCTCCCCCCCCCACACACACATGCATATAAATAAGACCCACAATGAAAATGGAAAAGCGCTCGGAATGGTTTTTCCACTTTCCTTGTGGGTGTTATTTATCATAATTTTGACTCACGTGCAAGTTGTGAGTTTCTTTTCATATATATATATATATATATATATATATATATATATATATATATATATATATATATATATATATATATATATATATATATATATGCGGGTAAGGTAAGGGCATTATTAGACAACTGCTCTGCTTCAGGTCCAGCGGGAGATCCTATCCTCATCGAAGGATAGGATCTTCCGCTGGACCTGAAGCATAGCAGTTGTCTAATAATGCCATTACCTTAACCGCACCAATTTGTCTTGGATATTTGTCCATATATTTTCTCTCTCTCTCTCTCTCTCTCTCTCTCTCTCTCTCTCTCTCTCTATATATATATATATATATATATATATATATATATATATATATATATATATATATATATATATATATATTTATATGCACATTTTGTTAAAGACCATGGTATATTTCGCCTTGATCAATTTCCTTTCGCAACTTTCTATTTTTCCATCTTTCAGATGGTAGATCACTTGTCATCTTTCTTTCTAATAAATGCGTTTGGTAAAAAAACAAACTTAAATTGCTAAGCTTTCGATCTATTCGATCATCTTCGGAGCGTCTTTTCCCTTTTACCGATGAAGTATGCTTGAGTCAGAATTTGGTATACTGAAAGAAGATTCAAGATTCAAGATAGTATAAAGTTAGAATGTGGATAGAATGATAGGATAGATAGAAAATATTGTGTAAAGAGTATGTGTCGATGGGATGATAATGAGTGTAGGATGAAACGATGAGGTGAGGATGATAACGATTTGTACCAGGTTGCCTGGCTAACGCTTTCCTTTTTGTTTTGTTTTTGGCTTTTTTATGTGATTTTAAGTTTATTAGGTATAAAAATTTAGCATTCGAGCCTTTGTTTTCTTCTTGCTCAATCGAGCATCTTTAATTTTTTGCATTTTTTTTTAATTATTATTATTAATATATATATATACATATTTGTTAAATTTTGAGTGGTAATCTTCTTTGTTAACATCGGTAATTCTTTGGTTCATCGGGTTTCTCATCTTGTTAGTATAGTCTGTAGTCTTATTCGGTTTCCAATGTTGATTGTATGGTCGGTAGTCTTGTTTTTTACCTATATATCGAGTTAACGTTGTTTACGGGTTTTTTTCAGGCTGCCGTTAAATCGATTTTTGAAGTGTATTTGCCGGATTTCGTTTTCCGGTATTTCGTTGATTTCGTTTTGGGAAATTATGTTTTTTATATTATCCCATATTTTCTTTGATCGTTTTTGTAGGGTTATATTTAAAGGTTCTAATGCAGATCTTCGATGGAGTTCCTCTGATGTTATGCCGTCCTGTCTCTTTGAGTTGGTGATGAATCTTGTGGCTTGATTTTGAATACGTTAGATCTTTTTTAATTGTGTTTTATTTACTGTATTCATCGGTACTATTGGGTAAAGGAACTACGGACGAACTAGGGCCATGTATAATTTTCTTTTGTTTTTATTGCTTAAGTTTTTAAATCTGTACAGCACCGACATGGTAATTTTCGGTTCGTTAATTTTCTGTGTTATGTGGTTGGCCGCTGTACCCTGTTGTGGTTAATTTTAGACCGAGGACACGTCCTTCCGTGGAGATGGATATGCTTCTCCATCGACTCTTACTGCAGCTGTTTTCCATCTGTTTACGGGTATTACTTTGAATTTATCTTTGTTTGTTTTTATTTTGTTTCTTCTTTCGAGGTCATTGAAGTTTTTTTTATCTCCCTCGCTGTTCTTTGAGCTACGTCTCGGGGGTTCTTCCTGTCGCTGGTGATTATTTGTGTGATGTCATCCACTAGTTGGATGTACATCGCATATTCGCGAGTTGGTTGTGGAAGGTCACTGGTGTAAATAGTATACAGCGTCGGAGAGAGGCATCCTGCTTGGGAGACTCCCGTTTTCAGGTCGATATGGTCGCCTGTTTGGCCGTTTATTTTAAGTACGGCTTTTCTTTCATCCAGGTAGCTGCATAATGTTTTGCAAACATTTATTTGCAGGTTAAGGCTGCAGATCTTGACTTTTAAGCCAGGCTACCACACCTTATCGAAGGCTTTAGCAAGGTCACGCAGTACTATGTCTACTCTGTTTCCTCGCGCTGTTTCTGTGGCAATTTTTTCGGTTATTATCGCCAGCGCGGTTTCCGTTCCTCGCTTGATCCTGAACCCGTGTTGTTGTGGGTTGTACAGGTTATTTTCCGTAAAGTGTTTAATTAACCTGTCGTTTAGAAGTTTTTTTAGGATTTTACCCAGAAATTCCAAAAGCGAGATCGGGTGGTAGCTTCCGGCTTGGTGTTTTGGTTTGCCTGGTTTCGGTAAGAAGATCATATTTGCCTGCTTAAAGGTTTGGGGAAAGTACCCAATATTAAGGCAGACATTGAAGATCTTCACTATCGATGCATGCACATTTTCTGGAGCATTTATTAAGTTTGCCTTTGTTATCCCGCTTTGACCTGGTGTTTTTTGTTTGAAAGATTTTTTACATTATATTTAGCCATTGAGAAGGAAGTTTCCTCCCCCAAGGGGTGGTTTGTCTCTTCGTCGACGTGTCTGTATGGTGCAGTGCGTTCTTTTTGCGCCTCTAGGGTTTGTAGGACTTCCTCTTCGTGCTTCATATCGTATTCTTGATTCTCCTCTGGTGTTATCGAGAATATTTTTTTTTCCAGTTATTTTGGAAGTGCTCTTGGAGTTCTTCGTTATTTTGCATTTCCCTGTTCTGTATTTTTAGTTTTATATTTTCCTTTGGTTGAGATCCTCGTAATTTTCTGTAGTCTCTACAGAATTTTGTCGGATCTGCTTCGACATCCATTTTACTAATGATATTATTCCAAACTCGGCTTGACTTTTCTTTAATTAGATTATCTATCTCTCTTCTGATAGCAATTATCATTCTGTATCTTTCCATATTAGTGCCCGTTTCTGTGATTTCTTTACTTAAGTTTTGAAATTCTTCCATCATTTCTTTTATTTTGTGGTTCCATCTAAGAGCAGGTAGAGTTCTATATTCTATTATTGGGGTATAAATTCTGTCTGCTTCAATGATATTTTCGGTGATTAGTTTTAATTGGTTTTCTATTTCTTCTGTTCCTTGGTTGTTTAGGGTTCCAGTTTCTAGTGTACTTAAGTGCTCTTTGTAACCATTCCAGTTTGTTCTGTTGATACCAGATGGGCTCTACAAAAAAAATGTGCTGTTGATTGCTTTTCTTTGTGGAATTTTAATTTTAATGGGTGAAGTTGAAATGGTCGTTATCATACTTAGATGGTCAGATGGGGTTGCGGGGCCTAGGTCTGTGTGGTGATTTAAGTTGAAGTTTGTCAGTTGTCGATGTTTGGGCTGTTAAGTAAGTTGGGAAGTCTTGCCCTTCTCTGCTTAGCTGGTTCCTTTGTATTAATAATTGAAGGGTTCTTTCTGCTCCGTTTGGTTGGCTTTTGTAGACTGCCTCTCTGCATCTTGCATTGAGGTCTTCTGTTAGTATGGTTGAGGCCTGTCTACGAAAGAGTTTGAGGAAATTTGGAGTTAGGAGATACGAGCGTCTTGGGGGCTGATATGCCCCAGCTATAACCAAGATCTCCTGTGGTCATTTTTATTTTTATGGCCAGATACGACTCTTCTAAGTCCTTTGCCTCTGTAAAATGGATTTCATTATGACACCAATTGCTACACCATCGTACCTTGTTTGTGTGTAATTCGTGGTAATAAATTTATAGTTTTGAATTCTTATAGTGTCGATCTCTGTGTTTATTCCATGTTTGGTTAGAATAATTACGTCTGCGTCTTCTTTTCTTATTATGTTTGAGTATGATATTCTTGCCAGCCGTTTAAATTTAGTGTAAAGATTTTAATTTTTCGCTGGTACTTATCCATTTTTATTTGTTGTGGTCTCTTCCTGCCTTCGTTTATTTCCGGGCGACCTGGGAAAGGAGTGCGTCCATTTCGTTTTTTCTTGAATTCGCCGTTTGAGATGTTATGACACGATTCAGGGATGATGTGTATCATGCCTTGCTTTAAAGCATTGTGAACCTCTGTCTCATCGGCGTCTGCCTCATATTCCCATCTGTACTTTCCCTTAACTAGTCCGTCCACGATTTCTTTTTGTTTGATTTGCTTAGGTAACGGGTTGGCGTGGGAACCGTAAATTTTAATATTTAAATCTTGGGTATTGAGTTTTGGTTTTGGTTTTGAGCTTTATGGGGTCGTCTTCGAGGTTTCTTCGTCGGCGGATTCTTCTTCAGAATCGGCATCCATTCTGGCATGGTCTTCTTCCGGGCTCGTATTTTTTGGAGTCTCGCTCGAAGGAGGGTTCTCCGGAAACCACATTTTTTAAGCCCGTTCTTTTCCAGCATGGTGTTTAATTCGTTTGCATATGAGCCTGGCTGCGCCATGTTTACGAATTGTGCGTGCATTATGTAAAGAATTAAGTCTGAATTCATGTTTCTCTCTATATTCACCGTTGTGGTTTGTGTTGGTGGTGTCGCGGGTTTTCCATTTGCAGTTGCTGCAGCGTAGGAGGTAGTTTTTGTTCTTTCTTTTTCTGCGCTTATTTCCAGTTTTTTATTCCGTATGAGCTGCTTCTTTATTGGGCAAGACATAGTCCGTGTTCTGTGCGCATTTCCACAGTTTAAGCATTTCTTTACCGTGCTCCTGCATTGGTCCCACCTGTGGACTTGGCTTGTGCATTCGGAGCATGCATTCCCTTTGTAAGTGCAGTCTTTGGTCGGGTGTATGTCGAAGGCATAGCATGTGAAGCATACTTGCACAGAAACAAATATCTCCCTTTCGATTTGATCGGGTAAGATTTTAGTGTAGAAGGCAAGCAGGTCAAGTTTCGAGGCTTTTTTGGACATTTCTGTCGATCTAAATACCACTTTGAAGACGTGGTTATGCTCTTCTCTATTTTGGTTTTTGAATTTGATTATTTCCTCGACCTTTGCCCAATCTCGACGTTTTTATAGCTCTTTCTTGATTTGATTTGGAGTATGCTCACCGACCCAGGGGTCGAGTCGTCTGCAGATCACAAATCTTTTCGTGTGTACGTCCGGAGGGGTCCGAGGTGCGAGTCCGATCCTTTCCAACTCTTTGGCTGCGTTTTCGGTCAAGAGGAGATCTAGCTCCTTTTCTGTGTTACATAGCGCTACATAACCGTTGTGCTGGTCTTTTAGTCTAAGGAGTATAACCCTAATGTCAGCGTAGATAGTCCTTAGTGCCAATTTGCGAGTTGGTTTCTCCCGGCCAGGAAGGATGCGAAGGGGGACCCTCTTCGCTCCTAACGGTCGTCCATTTTGGCTCGTTAAAGCCTCCTTCTTTGTGGTTTTTTCTTCTCTTCTTTGTACCTATTAATTTTCCTGTGATAAAAGTGTGTTAAAGTTTTGAAATGAAAAATATCCCCCCGCCCCCACTATCCTTAGCATAGCCGGTGTATCTGCCTGGGTGAAGGTGATGGATAAATGATATGATGGACTCGGGGTGGCCCTCCAGAAGGATGACTCATGTTGGACTTGATGATGGGTGGTGATTGTATCAACTACCACCACCCAAGGGTGCCTCCCCATTCTGGGGTTTGGGTATCGAGACTGCTTCCAGCTTACATAGAGACGCTTTTTTGTCCCTCTATGATCACTGCCGGTCCATCAGGGATCGAGAGAACTCTTCCTCAACGGTTGCATCATCGCATCTTGTTCGGGATGCCTATAACGGAAGGTTCCACAGTGGGCTAGTCCACAAACCTGCTTTCTCAACCGCCTCGAATTATGCCGTGTCTCACGGTGGGCATAGTTCGAACTAGGTTATGAATCGCAGTACACATGGCTACGCCTTAGAAGGCGAGAGTTAATTATGACCACCTAGTAGTAAATCTCTTTTTTATGTCTCCCGTAAGAGAAAAATGGCGTTAAAGAGGAAGGTTTCTTCTGTAAAGATCAATGTGGGAAATTCTCTTCCAATAATGCTCTGATTTTCTTTCTTCTCCAAAAGGTCAGGCGTTGGAAAGCGAAAGTAGCGTAAGCTGTCTTTCGAGGGCTCAATATCCGTGCGTCCGAGCACCTCAAATTAACGGAGGAGTCTTGTGAACAAATTTTTCGTTAATTTTTCCTACTTTATCGAATTCGAAGATAGATGTCAGGAGTGATTATGCCAGGAGTTTTTTGCAGTCTACTGAAAAAAGCATAAGAATAAGCATAAACATAAGATGAATAAAGTTAGAATGTGGAGAGAGATAGGATAGATAGAAATTAAAGTGTGGTGTGTTGGTATGGTTGTTAATGTGTGTAGGATGATAGATGAAGATGATGCAGTGAAGATGTTTAAAGATTTGTGCCAGGTTGCCTGGCTAACGCTTTCGTTTTTCTTTTATAATTCTGTTTTTTTTAGGATACATAGTTATATTAAGCATTGGAGCCTTTGTTTTCTTTTGCTCAATTGAGCGTTTGTATAATTTTTTAATTTTTGTTTTATTTATTTTTTGTCTTTCTTTCGCTTTTTTTTAACTATTTATTAATTTATTTTTTTATCAGTGATTACTTTTAGTTCTCATTGGGATTCTTATTTGAGTTGTAAAGGTGGTAGTCATAATCGGTTGTCCTTTTTTAGTTGTTACGTTTCTGGTAGTTACATTTATATACTATAGTTTATTACCTATAGATTGGATTGACGTTTGTTAATGTTTTTTCTCAGGCTTCCGTTGAAGCGTTGTTTATAGTGCGTACGACGGATTTCGTCTCCTTGTACAATTGTTTGATTTCTTGCTCTTGTTTGTAAGATTGTGTTTATGGGTTCTATAGTAGTTCTGCGGTCGAGTTCTTCTGCTGGTATAAATTTTGTCTTTTTGTATTTGTTATGAATCTAGTGGCTTGATTTTGGACTCTTTGGATCTTCTTGATTTGGGAGTTACTTAATGAATCCAATGGTACTATTGGGTATAGGAGCTTAGGTTGTACTAAGGCCAAGTATAATTTTATTTTATTTTTGGTTGATAGTTGTCTGAATCTGTATAGTGCTATACGGTGGATTTTGCTTCGATGATTTTTTGTGGTAGATGCCATGTATAGCCTGGCGTTGTTAATTTTAGTCCGAGGACACGTCCTTCTGTTGAAAAGGGATATGCCTCTCCATCTACGCGTACAGTGGCTTTTTTCCTTCTGTTTATGGGTATTAGCTTGAACTTATCTTTGTTTGTCTTAATTTTATTCCTTTTTTCGAAATGATTTAGGTTTTTAATTTCTATTCCTGTTCTTAGGGCGATGTCCTTGGGGTTTTTCCTGTCACTGATCACTACCTGAGTGATATCGTCCGCTAATCGTATATACATCGCACATTCATGGGTTGGATGCGGAAGGTCCCTGGTGTAGACTGTGTACAGCGTTAATGAGAGGCAGCCTCCCTGTGGGACACCCGTTTGCAGATTGATTGCGTCGCCCGTTTAGCCGTTTATCTGCAATACTGCTTTCCTCTCGTCTAGATAGTTGCAGAGTGTTTTGCAGAGGCCTTTTTTTAGATTAAGGTCACAGATTTTGGCTTTTAGGCCAGGCAACCACAACTTGTCAAAGGCTTTAGCAACATCACGGAGTACAAAATCAACTCTGATGCCTCACGCTGTTTCTGTAGCAATTTTTACCGTTATGATTGCTAGCGCGGTGTTTGTCCCTCGCTTGCTCCGGAACCCGTGCTGTTGTGGGTTGTATCGGTTGTTTTCGTTAAGATGGTTGATCAACATTTCGTTAAGGAGCTTTTCTAGGACTTTACCTAGAAATTCCAGGAGCGAGATAGGACGGAAGCTTCCGACTTAGTTTGCCCGGCTTTGGTAGGAAGATCATCTTTGCCGTTTTAAATGCTTGGAGGAAGTATCTCATATTTAGGCAGGCATTGAAGATCTTCACTACCGATTCGTGCACATTTTCTGGGGCATTGATTAGGTGAGCTTTGGGTATCCCACTTTGTCCTGGAGCCTTTTTTTTAAAGGATTTTAAGGCTGTTAGGTATTCATCCATTGTAAAAGGCTTTCCCTCCCCCATGGGATTATGTCTTTGTTCGTCAACGTTTCTAAACGGTATAGTACGTTCACGTTGTGTTTCCAGGCTATGTATGATTTCTTCTTTGTAGTTTTGGTCGAATTCTTGGTTTTCTTCCAGGTAAATAGAAAAACGTTTCTTCCAGTGTGTTCGGAAGTGTTCTTGAAGCTCCTCATTTTGTTCTACTTTCTGTATTTTCAGGCTTATTTCCTCTTTTGGCTGTGATCCGCGTAATTTCCTGTATTGTCTCCAGAATTTCCTTGGATCCTTTTCTATTTCCATTTTACCGATTGTATTATTCCAGAGACTGTCTGAATTTCCTTGATGATGGTCTCTATTCTCCTCCTGATTGCGATTATACTTCTGTACCTTTGCATCGTATTTCCCGATATCCTGATTTCATTTATTATGTTTTGAGATTCTTCCATTTCATCTTGGATCTCTTGGGTCCATCTAGGTGCAGGTATGAATCTGTACTCTATTGTTGGGGTCTGTATACTGTCCGCCTCTCTGATTTTTCAGGTAATTAATTCTAGGTTGGTCATCTATTTCCTTTTTTCCTTGGTTGTTAAGGGGTCCAGTTTCTGTTGTGTTTAAGTACTGTCTGTATCCATCCCAGTTTGTTTTGCTGGTTTCTTTTCTGCGTGAAATTTTTATTTGGATGGGCGAAGTTGAGATGATGGTAATTATGCTTAAATGGTCGGAAGGGGTTGCGGGGCCTGGCTGTGTGTGGTGATTTAGATTGAAGTTTTGATTCGTTAAAATAATATCTGGGGTAGTCGAGGCTCGGGCTGTGAGATAAGTAGGGAAGTCTGGTCCTTGTCTGTTTAGTAGGCCTCTTTGCATTAGGAGTTGAAGGGTTTTTCCTGTTCCATTTGCATGCGTTGTGTACCCTGTTTCTCTGCACCTTGCGTTAAGGTCTCCGACCAGAAAGGTTGAGGCCTGTCTATGGAAGAGCTTAATGAAATTGGGTATCGGTAGGTACGAGCGTCTAGCGGGTTAGTAGGCCCCGGCTATGACTAGGTCACCTGTAGTCATTTTTATTTTCACAGATAAAAATAATTCCTCTAGCTCTTTTATTTCTGTAAAGTGTATACCTTTTTCAATGCCTAGTGCAACTCCGTCATATCTTGACTGTGAGTAGTTGGTTGCTATGAATTTATAATTGGGGATTTTTATTGTTTCCGTCTCTGCGGTCATACCATGTTCGGTTAGGATTATTAAGTCTGGGTCTTCCTTTCTTATTATGTTCGAGTAGATTATGCGTTTCTCCTTCCAGCCGTTAACGTTCAAGGTGAATATTTTAATTCTTCATCGATACGTGTCCATTGTTGTTTATATCTGTTTGTGGTCTCTACCTGACTTTGTTTTTTCTGGTCGACCTGGGGATCGATTGCATCCATTTTTTGCTTTTTAAATTCACCACACGAGATGTTGCTGCATGATTCTGGGGCGATGTACATATGTCATGCCCTATTTCAGTGCATTGTGAACTTCCGTTTCGTCTGCGTCTGTTTCGTTTCCCCATCTAAATTTTTCCTTGCCTAGTCCATCGACTATTTCCTTCTGCTTATATTGCTTGGAATGGGGTAAGCATGGGATCCGTAAATTTTGATGTTGAAGGTGTTGGGTGGTCATTTTTGATTTTTGTTTTTCTGAGTTGATTTTTGTGTTTTCTTCTTCAGAGTTGGTTTCCATTTCACTTTTGTCTTCTTATTCTTCTATTTGGTTAGTAGTGTCCGTTGGAGTAATATTTATTTAATACAATTCGCTCGAGGTTGGGTTCTCCGGGAACCACATTTTCTTTAGCCCGTTTTTTTCAAGCATGGTGTTTAGTTCAGTTGCATAAGATCCCGGGTTCGCTATGTTGACAAAGTGTGCATGCATTATGCACAGAATTAAGTCGGGCTTCATGCTACCCTCGATATTGACTGTTGTGGTCTGTGCGGCAGGTGAAAAGATGCTTCCGTTAGCTGTTGCTGCGACGTAGGACGTGTTTTTCCTTCTTTCCTTCTGTGTTAATTTCAGCTTTTTCTTCCTAATTAATTGTTTTTTGACTGGGCATGACATGGCTAGAGTTCTATGCCCATTTCCGCAGTTTAAGCATTTTTTTCTGTGCTTCTGCACTCGTCCCATCTGTGATCTTGGCTCGAGCATTCAGAGCATGCTTTTCCTTTTAAGGCATATTCCTTGGTTGGGTGCTTGTTTAGCGCGTAGCATGTGAAGCACACTTGCACTGACACGAATGTTTTTCTTTCGATTTGATCGGGAGAGATTTTTGTGTAGAATGCAAGGAGTCCTTGTTCGGCGGCTTTCTTTGAAATTCCTGTAGATCTGAAGATCACTTTGAAGACGTGACTATGGTCTTCTCCATTCTGGTCCTTAAATTTGATCACGTCGTCGATCTTTGTCCATTCTTGTTCTTTTTCGAGTTCCTCTTTTATTTCTTGGGCCGTGTGTTTTCCTACCTATGGATCAAGGCGCCGGCATATTACGGATCTGTTTGTTTGCACGTCAGGCGGCGTCCGAGGTACAAGTCCGATTTTCTCCGAGTTTTTTGGCTGCGCCCTCACTCAGAAGGATATCGAGGTCTTTTTCAGTGTCGCAAAGCGCCACGTATCCATTGTGTTGGTATTTTAGTCGTAGGAGGACCACTCCTATATCTGCATAGATGCTCTTCAGCGTCTGTTCCCGGGAGAGTTTCTCCCGACCGGGAAGGATGCGAAAGGGAACCATCTTCGCTCCTTCTCGGTTATCCATTGCGGCTGGATTGCAGTCTCCCTCTTGTTGCTTCTGGATGTTCGTCGCTGTATTTCCCTTACTGTATGGTCCGATTCTTCTTTTTGGTAGGGCGCTTTGAGAGCTGTCCCCTCCTCGTTGCAAGCAAGTTTCCATGAACATGAACTGCCGGATGGAATGGATGAATGATGGTCACTGAACCCCTGAGAGGCCCATCAGACGGGTGAAAAGTGGCGGACTTAATGATGGGTAGTGAATGAGTCAACTACTACCACCCGGGGTGCCGCCTCGTCTGGGGTTTGGTTATCGATGCTACTTCCAACTTACACAGGGACGGTTACATGTCCCCTTGTGGTCCTGGCCGTAAACTACCCTTAGAGATTAGAACGAACTCTCCCCCAAAGCTTTCAGCATCGCCTCGTAACCGGGTGGTCTTTTTCGTAGATTTCCACAGTGGGCTAATCCTTAAAGCTGCTTTCCTTTACGTCTCCAATTATGTCTATCAAAGTGGACCGACATAGTTGAAGCGAGACTAGATGAATAGGAGTTCAGTTCATTTTCGCTCCCTTGCCCTGATGAGGGGGTCGCGGGGGGATTAGCCAGACATGAGTCGGCTATGTGTGGCTCCGTAAATTATCTTCGTTTTTGGTATCCCCGTGGGGAAAAGTGTGGCAAGTTCACGTTTTTGGTGTGACCTCCCTTTCCTTTCCCTCCTTTGCCGATGATAAACTTCTTCGGAGAGCTTGAGAAGAGATCAGTGTCGTACGATGAGTCTACGATGAGTGAAGTGTACTCTGATGAGATAAGAGGGAGGATAGAGAGGATAGCATGGGAGAGGGGTTTTTTATTATTATTATTTAAAAAAAATTATACAAAAATACTTAAACCTAGTGTGCTATGAGGGAAGGGGTATGTTAAAAGTATATATATATGTTGTAGTAGTGTGATTAGGGTTGCTAGGTTACTGGCTCTTCAATTTATTTTGATGTTCTAATTATGTTTCCTTCTTTATTTGTCCTTCTGTATTTTGGTTGATTCTAATTTTGGTTTAGATTTCCTCGTCTTGTATTTTTCCTTGTCACGTTATTGTTTTTTTATTTGTTTGGGTACCTTATAGTTAGCGTGATTCTAATTCGTCAAATTTCGGATTTCATTCGTAAGTTAATTTATTAATTGTTACTTGTTTTGGTACCTTAATGGTAGCGTAGTTCTAATTCTCTTCTTTTTTGTCTTGTTTGTTTTTAGGCGTTCATGCCGTTATATTTGGCTTTGCTTGTATTTGGTTTTTAAGTTATAATAGAATCTTCTTCTTGCAGCAGCCTTAGCCGGCTGCTCGGGAAGGTTTTCCGATTCTGTTCTAGGTTTTGTATGACCAGGGATCTACTGGTCTCAGCGTGGTCTTCTTCTATTTTCTGCCAGATTAGTCTGGCCCGTTTCTCAAGGATCTTGTTTAGCGGTTCTAATCTGGCTGTTTGTATGATGTCCCTTAGTCTTTTCCTTCTCTTCTCTTTGTATTTGTGATCAGGTATGCAGCTTTGTTTTGTTGTTTCTGGAGTTTCTTCTTGTTCGTTATCGATAATGTATGTTTGGGAATCGGAGGGCACACGAGCACTGATTCCACGAAAGCCTTATATAGGGTCTTTTTTTCTCGTGATGCTGAGATATTTAAGGTTGTATAGGAGTCGTAACCCCATTTTGGCCTTAGAGATTCTCTCTTCTATGTGGGCGTGGTACCCTCTTTCATTTAGTTGTAGGCCCAACACATTTCCTTCGTTTGTATAGTTGTAGTTTCGTCCGACTATGTGTATTCTATCATTCTTATTTCTCATAATAGGTATTATTTTAAATTTACTTGTATTAGTTTTAATTTTCCATTTCTTCTCAAATTGGTTTATGTTGTTACTTTCTCTCTGTCATTCTGGCTTGCCATTTGGGGTTCGTGAATGGCGTGGAAATCACCTGACCGATATCATCTGCGTACTAGATATTCATACCTCCTGTTGTTATTGGGGCTGGCATATCTGTTGTATGGATAGATATAAGGTGGGGCTGAGGCACCCCCCTTGCGGGACTCCCGTTTGGAGATGGAATAGGAGTCCATCGCACTCTTCTATACTTATGTACGCATTTCTGTCCGATGAGTAATCGGCCAGGATTCTCTCCATCCGAGTGCCAAGTTCAAGCTGGAGCAATTTATGCTTCAGCCCGTCGACCCAGACCTTGTCGAAGGCCTTCTCGACATCCCGGAGTACCACGTCCACGTATCTCCCTTTCTGCCTTTGCCTGAGTGATTTTTTCTGTAATAATGGCGAGTGCCATTGTTGCATCTCTTTGTACTTTCCTTCTTCTTCTAAGTGCTGTATTAGTCGGTTGTTGATGATCTTCTCGAACACCTTTCCAAGAAAGTTTAGGAGCGAAATAAGCCTGAAACTAGATACCATATTTGGTGGTTTACCAGGTTTCGGTAGGAAAATCATTCTCGCTACCTTAAAAATTCTCGGAAATGCTCCGATGTTTAGGAAGGCGTTGAAGAGATCTGTTATCTTTTTAATTATGTTCTCTGGGGTTCTTATATAGTTGTTTTTTTATGAGACCTGTTGTTCCAGGGGTCTTCTGTTTGAAGGAGCTTATTGTCAGTTTCGCTTCCTCGGGTGTTACTATAACCCCTGGGCCTGTTCGTGTATCTGTATTGGTGTCAACTCTTATGCAGGGTGTTATCTGTTTTTCGTTGTTCCTGAGGTTTTCGTTCACAGTTTGTTCCCTTATTCTATCGAACCTTTCGTTGTCTTCTTCTTCGATAGTGTAAATTCCCTCCCAGTGTTCCCTAAATTTTTCTTTTAACTCTCTACCGTTTGTTATGAAATCTTTCTCCTCGTTTTTAATTATAATCTTTTCTCTCTGTGGTCTACCCTTTATTGCCTTTACTTTATTCCATAATTCTTTTGGATTTACTGTGTATTTTATGTTATCTATAAACTCTTTCCATTTGTCTTCTTGTTGTTCGTTTATCAGAAAGACCATTTCTTCTTTTAATCTCTTTAATTCCTTGCTTCTTTCTGCTTCTGTTCCTAATTCCTTTTATTTCATTCGTCCACTTTGGGTGTGGCAGGGTTTTATATTGTATTTTAGGGATGTTCGCTTCGTCTGCTTCCTTTATTTTTCCTATAAGGGAATTCATAGCTTCCTCAAGCTCCTCTCGGATTTTTCCATTTAAGTCTGGCTGTGTATATCCCTCCAGCATCTCTGTGTATGTGCCCCAATTCGCCATCCTGTAGGACTTTCTGGTCTTAATTGGGATTTGTATTGGGTTTTGGTTTATTATGAACAAAATTCCAATGTGGTCACTACATGCTATGGGAACTGGTTCCATATAGATGTTGAAGGGGAGTCTGGGCGTGGTCATTACAACGTCCGGCTTTGTGGAGGCTCTTCCAGTGATGTAAGTTGGGAAGTCCGGGCCTGCTCTTTCGAGTATATTCCTTTCCATCAGCAATTCTAGATTTATTCCTGCAGGGTTCCTACTGCGATAACCTGATTCCCGAATTCTCGCATTAAGATCCCCTAGTAGAATGGCTGGATGGTTTTTGTGCACCAGTTCCATTACCGAATGGATTGGAATATAAGAGCGACGGGGTGGTTGGTAGGCCGCTACGATTGTGAGCTGGCTATTATACTCCATCTCCACCGTCGCGGCCACGTATGCCTCGTCGACTTCCCGTTCCTCGGTATATTTTATAAATTTTTTGATGGCAATTGCTGTCCCATCAAATCTTTTCCTTGTAGGGTTTTTCCTAATGATGTTGTAGTTATAAATTTTCATATTTTCATCATCTTTTAGACCGTGTTCTGATATCGTGATGATATCAGGGTCCATATTTCTGAATATATTACCGTATTGGATGGATTTCTTTATCCACCCGTTTGAGTTAATGAGTAGTATCCGAAGCTTTCTTTGGTCCATTTTATTTTACCTTTTTGACTTTGGGTTTTGGTCTTATTCGTTCTTTTTGTTTCTCCATCTTTCATTTGTGACTTTTTTGAATATTTCTATTTTTAACGTCATTTGGGAAAAATCTGATTCTATTCTCTTCGATTAGTTTCTCGATCGATCCTTCGGCGTGTTCTGAGGCGTACGTCCATTTGCACGTGCCTCTTTGGATTCCCTTTTTGACATCTTTTGGTTTTGCTCCTTTTGGTAAGTGATAGGCATCGTGGACGAAAATCTTTAGCCTAAAATCCCTTGCCTCGAAGGTACATCCTTCCGCTGCCTCTATATCTGTTTCCGTAGCTGTTTCTACTTTCGGGGTTTCTTTGGTGGTCTTTGTTTTCTTTTTCTTTTTCGGTCTGCTGACTATGATTTCAGCCTCCTTTTCTTCTTGACTGGATGTTTCCTAGTCTACCGGTGATTCTTTTTAGGCCATTGTGGCCCCGACCTCAAACATCTCCTTTCCTTGCAGGGTTTTTCCTGCCGTTACGCCGTATATTAGGGCTGAAGGTGGGTTGGGCGGGAACCACATTTTCCTGATTCCGTTCTTCTCCAGGAGTAGATTTAGTGTTTCGGAGAAGGTTCCTGGCTGTGCGATATTATGTACGTGTGCGAACATAATGCATGCTAGGATGTCTAGCCCTGTCCCTTAGTTAACATTAATGTTAATTTTGGGCTCCTGTGTTTCTTTTATTTCTTTGACCGTAGCTCTCGCTACGCTCGCGTAAGTCTGGTTGGTCCATTTGTCTTTCTCCTTCCTTTCCTCTTCTTCTTTCTCTTTTATTATTTGTTCCCTTTTGGGGCAATTAACAGCCATGGTTCTGTGGGCGCCTTGGCAGTTAATGCACTTTTTTGTTGTTTCCTTACACTCTCGGAAGTTGTGGCCAACGTTTCCGCACTCCGAGCATATTTTCCTGTCCTTGTGTGAGCAGTTCTTTGTTATATGTTCTTCAATGGCATAGCATTGAAAACATGTCTGTACGTTAATAAATATTTCCTTTTCAATATTCTCCGGGGGAATCCTCATCCCGTATGCAAGGAGTCCCTTTTAGTTGCTCTTCCGGCAATTTCGGCCGTGGCACAGATCACCTTGAACACGTGGGTGTGGTGCCCAAATTTAATTAGTTCAGTCACTTTCAGGTTTTTGTTTTGTTCCTCGATCTCCTCCTTTAATTCTTCCGCCGTATGGGATCCCACGTGGAGATCTCCCTTGCGACAGATGAATGACCTATTGGCTAACAGCTGGGGTGGCAGTTTGGGGGCCAGGCCGATCTGGCTTAGTGCCCTTAGTCCTTCCGGTGCTTCCATGCGCTCTATGTCGTCTTGCTTGTGACAGAGGACAATGTACCCGTTAGGTACTTCTATTAATCTCGTGATCGCTATTTTAATTTCTGTATAGAGGGTGCGAATGAGAACTCATCTCTCTGGTTTTTGCATCCCCGCTTCTGTCCTCAGGGAAAGTCTTCTATGGTTTGAATCTTGATTCTTGTTTTCGTGAGGGGGTTCCCCCCCCCTCCCCGGTATCCCCGTACCGACTGGTTTAGCTGTCAAAAATGAAAATGATGATGGTTGATGGATGGACCCGGATGGGCTCCTCCCGATGGGTGAAAAGAGACGGACTTTTTGGTGGATAGCGCGGAATCAACCGTCGCTAGCCTGGGGTACCGCCTCCTCGGTGGAATTAAAAACCGCGGCTGCGTGCTGCCTTACATTGAGACGGTTGCATGTCCCTCAGTGGTCTTGGGGCCCCCCAAGGCGGAGTTGTGAGACTCCCCTGCGGAGGTTGCAGCTTCGCCCATTGTCCGGGGGTTCCTCTAGTAAGGGGCTTCTGGCAGCGGGCTATTCCTCAGACCTCCCTCCACCTGTACTCCCAATTATGCAAAAGCCACTGCCTTGCATAGTTGTGACGAGGTCGAAATTACAGCGATCACCAGTCAGGGCATGGGCCCAGGTTTGGGGTGGAGAATTAGGCTGTCATCTTTAAATAATAAGCTGCCTTAAAAAGTATTTTTCTCTCTTTTAGACACCTCCCTAATTGGAGGATTTTGGTGTGGAAGAGGAAACGGTGAACGAGATGAAAGATGAAAATAAAAAGGATTGTGAAAATACTGGAGATGAGATGGTCGGTGGCTTCTTCTTCTTCTTTGCTCGTGTGTGAGTAAGGATACTTCGGTAAAGGTCTTTAAGATCTTGAAAGATCAGTCCGTATGATAAGCAGGCGTTCTTTTGTATAGAGATAGATCCGTTGAATTACTTTGCCAAGCTCTAACGTCGCGTCGAAAAGCGTGCCAAACGTCTTCCTTAGAAGTGTACTCTACTGAAAGAAAACGGTTTATAAGGGATATTTATTCCTCCTGGCCTAAACGTAACGTCAAAGGAGACGAGCCATTCCGGTGAGTGGAATTTTAAAACAATTTTAAAACAACTAGAATATCTCTAGTTAGGTTGATGCTATGCGCGTTCTCGATATGACCTTTAGGCCCTCCGCTTTGCAAGTGCATGGTTAAACGCCTCGAAAGGGTGGTCGTTGTCATGCCAATATATTTTGAGTTATTATAAAGCTTGCAGTCTTTATTGGGGCAGATAAACTCGTAAACTATGTTGGATGACTTTAGATTCGAGGAGTTTGGCAGCTGTTGTTTTTCATAAGTAGATTGTTGACTTTTGTTGTTTTATAGTATATAATAAGTTGAATTTTTTCCATTTGATTCTTAATCTTGATGTTACGGTTAACAATCTCCTTGGTATTTTTTTGGTCTATTTTATAGGACGTAGACATCTGATTTCTGTAATACGGTGTGATGCTATTTACGGCTTTTTGATTACTTTCCGTTTTATCCGTCTTTGAATTTCATACTGTAAAATGATTGGAGTTGATTTTCAATCACTCTGTTGGGGAAACCGTTGTTCACGAGTGTATATTTTACGCGGGAGCTTTCTTGATGGAAAAGTTCTAACGTAGAGCAGCATTTGTATGCTCGGCGGATGTATGAACCGATTACACTTTTTTGTATCTTTCAGGACATTCACTATCCGTGTTGTGGTATCTTCCCATGTCCGTATTTTTTCCTATATACTTTTGCGATATAGATTCCATTGATGTTTTTGTACCTCAAACGTTCAAACGTCCAAAAAAGGGAGTTTATTGCCTGTGCTCAATTCATAAGTGAATTTTAACTAGGAGTTTTCCTCAAATTGCTGCTTGATGTTCTTTAGATGTTTTTTTTTTCCTATTGGACGTTGATGTAGATATCGTCTATCGGCAATATGTGTGTGGCTTATTTTTACTGTTGTCAAGTTGACCCATATAGTAGTTGACGAAGGTCGACCCCAAGGGTGATCCCATAGCCACTCCATCCATTTGCGTGTATAGATTACCGTCCAGTGTCCTAAACGGAGCCTCTGATGTGCATGAACGTAACATAGTCCTACTATTCTGCCCAATTTTCACCACTATTTTCTCCTAATAAAATCCTCTACTACTATATTCCTCACTTTATATGTCCACTGGCCTTAATATTCACTCTAAGCCAGTTAAAGATCCACTCGAGGCTAGTTCAAGCGAGAGTGGATAGCGTAGAAGTAAAAGGTAAAGGAGGCCAGGTGAAAGGAAGAGAGGTGATGTATAAAGAATTGTTTAACGACTCTGATTTCCGTTGTTATATTTTAAAGTAATATTTATCTATTCCGTTCTGAAGCATATTTATTGAAGTGCTTTTAATGACTCAAGGCAAGTTATTCCAAGTTTGTGTTATTTTCTAAAAAAAGATTTGTATTATCGCAATATTCACTCTTTTTGTCTACTAGTTGAACCGTTTTTTCTAGTGGCCGTTCATATATCTACTTCAAATATTAAGTAATAACTTCATATAGTAAACAAAAGACAAACACCAATAAAAATACTTAAAAAATAACGAATAATATAATGGGTCATCTCCGATGATGGCATTCAAGTAGGCAATTCGACTCTGGTTGCCATAGGAATGTCGCTGCACCTTCTCCGTGCATTGACTATCACTCGGTCACATTCATCATCCACGCACATAATTTGAAGTTTACTTAGCCACAAGGATCCGGGAATTGGAAAGGGGGGGAGGGTCCTCATTGTTCTCTGTTTAATTCTATTCCCTTTGCTTCTCTCACATAGAACTTTGCTCCCCGCAATGATGCTGGTTTTGTACGAATTTGTTCCTCGCTTCTAACGCTCTCCCTGCCCTAGCCTTTTGAGTTGAAGACGTTTGCTCCGACCCTCTTTTACTCGCTGGTCCTTATTATTTTCATTTATATCTTCTTTTAAAATTAAAAGTATTCTCTCGATTTAAGTATACGTACCTACATTGGATTACACAAACTTTCTTTACGTCCTCAAATATTGAAAGATTCACTCGAATCAAATTGGATTTAGGCGGATTTATTGTTAATCCCAAGGGGCTGAGCGCGACCCAACGGTAAACGCTAATCAGGCGACCGATTCGCGATTGCACTGATGGTGACTTGCTGAATTCGCTGCGGTTGGAAGTTTGCACCCTGAGGAAACCACTCAATGTGAAGGGCACCTACCCAACATTGACCCGCTGTCTCGCGGGGTACGTGGACAGAGGTCAGAAGTTAAAATTACTTTCGAGAATGCAGGTCCTCTTTAAAGGACCATTAACTCGAATTTTACAGGTGTTATCCCACAGGGGTCGATTTTGGTGCCCTTAGAGATTAGAGAAGTAAACGTGAAGGGAAAGTACGCAATCGGGACCAAACTGGGGGCAGTTCAGACAGCAAAAGTCAGTTCCTGTTGGAGGAGTCAGATGGCTATGACCCTTCTTATTGAAAGATAAACGTCCTACCTACTGACACGGCGTTAAGTAGAGAAGCAACGAGGAAAACAGACAGGCATAAAATGAGAGAAACGCTGTAATTTGATAGATCGAGAATGATAAGGATTGCTACCCGGTGAGACTGTATGTCTAAGGTCTGAGCCAAGAGCTCTACATATGGTCGCTGTAGATGAGTAGAGAAAGAAGACAAATGGATGTGATGAAGCGAGGTTGTAGTTTCGAGCTTCCCTGTATTTTCCATGACATCAGATAGGGGATCTGGAGTTTGAATACCAACTCCATGCTAGTTCCTGCCACAATTTACTAAATAGAGTTAAAATTGAGCACAAAAAAGGACTCAAGGCCTACCATAACAATTTTACATTTCGCTCGGACACAAACTTTTTCTGTCAGAGGGTTACTTTTTCCAGACACTTTTCTCTTAAATGGTCACTTTTCCATGAAGCTTAAATTTCTCTTAAAGTGTTACTTTTCTCTGAAATGGTTACAGAGACTTAGTTTTCTCTTAAAGGGTTATTTTTTCCTGAGGCTTACCTTTCTCTTAAAGGGTCTCTTTTCCCTGAGGCTTACTTTTCTCTTAAAGCGTTACTTTTCCCTGAGGCTTACTTTTCTCTTAAAGGGTTACTTTTCCCAGAGGCTTACTTTTTCTTGGAAGTGTTACTTTTTCCAGTCTTTATTTTCTCTTAAAGGTTTACTTTTCACATGGGGTTACTTTCCTATTAAAGGGTTACTTTTCCCAGAAATTTACTTTTCTCTTAAAGGGTTACTTTTTCCAGAAGTTTATTTTCTCTTAAATCGTTACTTTTCCCAGAGGTTTACTTTTATCTTAGAGGGTTACTTTTTCCAGACGCTGGCTTCTATCATAAAGGGTTGCTTTTCCCAGAGGCTTACTTTTCTCTTAAAAAAGTTATTTTTACTAGTCTTACTTTTTTCATGGGCTTACTTTTCTCCGAAATAATATATTTTTGTCAGAAGCTTTTACTTATCTCTCAGAGATTTACTTTTCTCTTAAAGGGTTCATTTCCCCCTAGATTACTTTTTCCTCCCTCAGGCTTACTTTTTACTAAAAAGCAATCCTCACATATTAGGCTGTAGCGTGATTACGGCCACTTTTGCCCCGGTAGGAAGTCGCTCGATGGGCTCCTAGAAAGAATTGTCACTCACTTGCTCTATACTCATTGTCACTCACTTGCTCTATACTCATTACCAGTCACTTGCTTTATACTCATTACCACTCACTTGGTATATACTCATTATCACTCACTTCCTCTATACTGATTGTCACTCACTTGCTCTATACTCATTGTCACTCACTTGCTTTATACTCATTACCACTCACTTGGTATATACTCATTATCACTCGCTTCCTCTATACTCATTGTCACTCACTTGCTATATACTCATTGTCACTCACTTGCTTTATACTTATTACCACTCACTCGGTATATACTCATTATCACTCACTTCCTCTATACTCATTGTCACTCACTTGCTCTATATTCATTTTCACTCACTTGCTCTATACTCATTGTCACGTACTTGCTCTATACTCATTGTCACTCACTTGCTCTATACTCATTACCACTCACTTGGTATATACTCATTACCACTCACTTGCTCTTTTCTCATTGTCACTCACTGGCTCTATACTCATTATCACTCACTTTCTCTATACTCATTGTAACTTACTTTCTCTATACTCATTGCCACTCACTCCTCTATACTAATTGTCACTCACTTGCTTTATACTCATTACCACTCACTTGGTATATACTTATTATCACTCACTTCCTCTATACTCATTGTCACTCACTTATCTATACTCATTATCACTCACTTGGTCTATACTCATTATCACTTACTTCCTCTATACTCATTGTCACTCACTTGCTCTATACTTATTGTCACTCACTTGATCTATACTCATTACCACTCACTTGCTCTTTCCTCATTGTCACTCACTTGCTCTATATTCATTACCACTCACTTGGTCTATAATCATTATCACTCACTTCCTCTATATTCAATGTCACTCACTTGCTCTATACTCATTATCACTCACTTGCTCCATACTCATTACCACTGAATTGGTATATACTCATTACCACTCAATTGCTATTTTCTAATTGTCACTCACTTGCTCTATACTCATTACCACTCACTTGGTCTATACTCATTATCACTCACTTCCTCTATACTCATTGTCACTCACTTGCTCTATACTCATTGTCACTCACTTGCTCTATACTCATTACCAGTCACTTGATATATACTCATTACCACTCACTTGCTCTTTTCTCATTTTCACTCACTTGCTCTATATTCATTACCACTCACTTGGTCTATACTCATTACCACTCACTTGCTCTTTTCTCAATGTCACTCACTTGCTCTATACTCATTATCACTCACTTGCTCCATACTCATTACCACTGAATTGGTATATACTCATTACCACTCAATTGCTCTTTTCTCATTGTCACTCACTTGCTCTATACTCATTATCACTCACTTCCTCTATACTCATTGTCACTCACTTGCTCTATACTCATTGTCACTCACTTGCTCTATACTCATTGTCACTCACTTGCTCTATACTCATTACCAGTCACTTGTTATATACTCATTACCACTCACTTGCTCTTTTCTCATTGTCACTCACTTGCTATATACTCATTACCACTCACTTGCTATATACTCATTATCACTCACTTCCTCTATACTCATTGTCACTCACTTACTCTATACTCATTGTCACTCACTTGCTCTATACTCATTTAAATTATTCACATTCTACCAAACCAGGAGTACCCACGCTACCATCTGAGACCTGGAGAATTACATGCTTCCTTCGTCCCAATGCTTGCAGGACGATCTGAGGCTATATATCTTCCACACATATTCACCTCTTACAAACTTCAGGGTTTTTTTTTTACCGATCTCTTCTAATAAACCTTTTGGGGGAGATTCCCTCATTTTTTTTTCGCTTTTTAACTTTAAGTAAATAATAATAATCCACACATTGTGCAGCTGGAATATGATGAAGCGAGAAGCGTCGAATCTTTTCCTCAACTCCAAATAACAATCGAGTTCTTTTTCATCGCTTTTATCCAGGCGTTTAATCAGCAGGTTCCGCTACGCCTCTACACAATGAATATGGACTCTTCTTCGTTCTCGATCGTCCTTGTAATTTTCTCTGATAACCTTCCTTCTTCTCAACCTTGTTCTAGCAGGTCCAATTACAGGCCGCACTATAATACTTCCATCCTACTTTGTTGCGTTCGCTACATTAGATTTTTTTAGCGGGTTTAACACCGCTGAAGTAGAGTTGAATGCGCGCTTTGGGGGTTTGTGCATTTTCGATGACGTCAGTTGGTCTTGCCCTCGAACCTGATGACGTTTGCTTTGGGAAGTTTCTTACCCTCCAAATTTTTAATGATTTTTTTTTTTACTTTTTAGTTGTTCTGCCTATGAATTATTATTAAGTGACAACCGAGGGGAATATTTCAGCGATAATAGGTGTGAATTTTTTTATTACTAAAATGCAACTGGGCAAAAAATTTCGAGCATTGGGTCAATGAGGAATTTTCGTAAAGTGGTGAAGTTAGGATAAGTAAAAGGATTTAAGTAGATTGACTATGCAAAAATGAGACCCTTTGGTGTTCTAGGACATATTATGGGGGGGACACAATGACTAAACATATTTAGGGGATCACTAAAGTTTGTTTATTTTAAATATACATTATTCATTTCACTATTCTATACTTAATGGTTTTCTTCAAATGAAGTTATATTCCTACCTTTTTATTCACTGTCACAGTTTTATAGTACTTAAATAGTTGGGGATGCCATATCAAATGAAAAATAAAAGTAAAAATCATGTCGCATCATATGTTTCTCAGATGGGAATTACATCAGCTACCTGTGATTCACAGATTGGAAGTACATCAGCTACCTGTGATTCACATACTGGAATTACATCAGCTACCTGTGATTCACAGACTGGAAGTGCATCAGCTACCTGTGATTCACAGACTGGAATTACATCAGCTACCTATGATTCCTAGACTAGAAGTACATCAGATACCTGTGATTCATAGACTGGAAGTACATCAACTACCTGTGATTCACGGACTGGAAGTACATCAGCTACCTATGATTCACAGATTGGGAGTACATCAGCTACCTGTGATTCGCAGATTGGAAGTACATCAGCTACCTGTGATTCACATACTGGAAGTACATCAGCTACCTGTGAGTCACATACTGGAATTACATCAGCTACCTGTGATTCACAGACTGGAAGTACATCAGCTACCTGTGATTCACAGACTGGAAGTACATCAGCTAACTATGATTCACAGATTGGGAGTACATGAGCTACCTGTGATTCACAGACTGGAAATACATCAGCTACCTGTGATTCACATATTGGAAGTACATCAGCTACCTGTGTTTTACATACTGGAATTACATCAGCTACCTGTGGTTCACAGATGTTATTGCGCTTAAAAACGACAACGTATAAGGCATCCAAGCATTGCTTCAATAGTTTATTATAAAAATTAAAAGAATTGGTCTTAGAATGGAATGTTGGAGAAAAAAGTCATGACAACTTGGTGGACAATACTTGACAACCAATAAATAGGAATCGTATAGAAAACCTAAATCAACAAATAATGCCAACTGGTAAAGATTAAGAAGTTTAACGCAGAATTACATTCGATCGCGAGACCTTTGTAGGGTAGGGTAACCTCTTTCTTCCAAATTAAAATGCACATCTGTCTGTAAAGTTTACAACTCTTGTACAATCCCAATGATTATCTATGGAGGTTTCCCATGACCTGACCAAAAAATAAAAGCGACAAACTTCAAGCTGTAATAAAAACAATAAATAAACAAAATTAGAGCTTGGATGGCATGTGACAAAATTTGAAGATAATGGATGAAGAGGAACAAATCTAGATCGTATTTCACTTAATAAGACACAACCCAAAGTAAGGCTTATAACAAGATATACCCTAAAAATATACCATAGACAATTACACATGACTGACAAAAGTTCAGAAAGAGGTGAAAGGGGTTCTTTCAACAGTGGAGAGTAATATACTTAAAAAACATTATACGATAATTATGCTAATATTCCCAACATGGAAAAAAATCGATTTTTTTTTTAAAGATTTTGGGTTGCATACAATAAGCACATGAGCCGAATAAAAGATCCGCTACCTGGGAAAACTCGAAAAGGAATCTAAATCCATTTGTTCAATAGACTACATTTGATAATCTCTTTGGGAGAGAAGTTTTATGATCAGATTTGTGCTTCAGTAATTGGTTGGTCACTATCCTAAAAAGATCTTTTCTTTCAAGCTGTGTAATAAAAGTACGAACTGGTTTAAAAAGCTATAGAAGCGTCCACAAAGTGTACCGAAATACTTTACTGGACGATTCGTAGTCTTCATTGGTTGGGTTATTGTTTTGGATCATTAAATACTTGTTGATATACAGAGAATGACTAAAAATCTTGGATTTAGTTGTAACAATTTTATTTGGACAGTTTGAACAAGGGAAATCTTTGAACAATTAACGATCAGCTATTATCTTGACTTTATTTAACTGTTTTAAGAACAGGACCTGGTCTTAAGATTAATGATTATGTAAATTGTTAAGGTATTCATAATCATATTTTACGTAAAAGATAGAAGGGCTCTGATCGCGTAGCAGTACCATGAACTTCTTACTCATTCTTGGCGAGTATTGCTTATTTGTTCCTATGCGATTTGTACTAAAACTGATCTAATCAGCAAATAGGGTTAATAAATTTTGATTCTTCCATTTTTTCATGGGAGAATGGCGTGCAAACCTTCCATGAATAGGTAGTTCTATCTTTAAATTTAATGAAGCGGTTCATGTCTGCTGTTTTAAACTACTTCTCAAACAATAACAGATAATTCTCAAATGTTTTACTGTTGATTAGAGATATTGCCAGATTCTTGGACGGGTTATTCTCATACTCATACAAGCCCATTTTCATAAAAATAGCAATTTTAATTTGCCCTGAAATAATATACTGTCCCAAAGCACTAAATTTAATACGTCATTCCTCCTTTTAATACTAACTTCTAAAAGGAGCTCCATCGTAGCTGAATGTTGGTATTAGTGTGTAGTGTATTGGATAGTTCAATATAAATAGAGCTCTTTTTGATGAGTGGCACTTTATGTGGTCACAAGTACACGACTATATTCGACCATCATGCTCCATCCTTCAGCGTGATGCTCCGAAACTAGTCCTCTACTTGTAACCAAACTAAAAAGTCCTTTCTTCAAAAAGAGCTTTTATTGGTATCCTAGATGAACGTTCATACCCAGCGTGCACGGAAGAAGGTATAGTGCTGTTTGAGAGTTAATGTTGATTTTTTTTTTTTTTGTGTGTGTGTGTGTGTGTGTGTGCCTTCTCATGACATTTATAAACAAAGCCTCTTCGTAAAAAATCTTCGAGCAAGACTCGTATCCTGAGGCCCAGGTTGACTATATCTTAATTCGATTAATGTTTCCCTCCCCCCTCGCTTTTAGATAACCCTTTAATCTTTTGCTAACGGAGAAAATGGATCCCATAATCTCTATAGCTATTTTGACACAACCCTGAGATTTCTTAGCAACCCCTTTTCGAAAACCAGAACATTTTACAAAAATAAATATGGGAAGTCGAATGTAAAAGTTAGATGACGATTACGAGTATAGGTAAAAGCTACTATGTACAAAAGTGGAAGAAACCGCTCGTGTGGAGCCAGCAGTTATTTACGTTCACTTAAAACAACCATTGACTGAAAAGTACGTCCGTCCTCGTCAGTTTATTGATGATTGTTAAAAAAGCTTCAATTTTATTTTTAGTTTTATTTCCTCCCTCTAAATGGCTAGAAATTAGCTGAACTAAGTTGTGCCCTGAAGCCATCTTTTTTTTTATTATAATGATCATTATAAATCCTCTTATTCTTTTACTGCAAACACCCAAGCCTTTTATGGAGAAATATGAACCTAGTGCGTCATTTTCGAGTCAAAGGAGGCTTAATAAATCTCTTGATGTTATTTGGAGCTAAATTATTTGTGATGTTTAAGAGCGGAAGAAATGTCGATTTTGTTTCTCTGTATGATAAATCGGAGGTCGAAATGGTTCGTCCTCGTGTCTCATTACACGATCGGGATGATGGAGGAGATTTTCATGGCACTTCGGATTCCGTGCATGTACTCGAATCTTTGTTCTGATTAGTTCCGGAAACTTGTACTCGAGTCTTTGTTCTCATTCGTTCTGATTAGTTCCCGCAACTTGTGCAGGAATCTTTGTTTTGATTAGTTCCAACAACTTGTGCTCGAATCTTTGTTCTAATTCGTTATAATTTGTTCCCCCAACTTATACTCGAATCTTTGTTCTGATTAGTTCCAGCAACTTGTACTCGAATCTTTGTTCTGATCAGTTTCCACAACTTGTACTCGAATCTTTGTTCTTATTCAATCTGATTAGTTCCAGCGACTTGTACTCGAATCTTTTTTATTTTTCTGATTAGTTCCAGAAACTTGTTCTCGAATCTTTTTTCTCATTCGTTATGATTAGTTCCAGAAACTTGTGCTCAAATCTTTGTTCTGATTGATTCCAGCAACTTGTACTCCAATCTTTGTTCTGATTAGTCCCGGAAAATTGTACTCGAATATTTGTTCTCATTTGTTTTCATTATTTCCAGCAACTTACCAAATGTTTGTTCTAGTTTCGATCTTCTGTTAGGGGAGTTCTGCTATTTTTTCTCATCATTTTGAACCTTCCTCTGGGGTTATAAGGAGAGTTGTGCGCCATACAAATTCTAGCGCTTTTAGCAACTTAAGCAATGGATCTCCCACAGCTTTACTTACACCAACTTCTTCACTTTCTCTTTTAATAGTTTTTCCGACCCTGTAAAGATGACCCTGTTGGTTTTCATTTATTATACTTTTTGCCCTCACCTACAAGGGTTTTTTTTGTTAATGAACGGGCTGAGTTTGGAATAGCTGAGTACCTCACACCGCAAGTAGTCTCCTCTTTTTGCTACTCGGGGTAACTAATTTCCACGTTCCTAACTTTACCCCCGTCGGTTTCGACTTATTCTCATGGATTTGATTATGGGTGAGTTTATTTCTTGTTGTATGTTCTTCAGTATATCCGACCGGCGTATCAGCTATCGACCGGGAATAATGAACAGGGACTGTCGCAAGCTGTCGCGCAATAGCTGAGTACCTCACACCGCAAGTAGTCTCCTCTTTTTGCTACTCGGGCTAACTAATTTCCACGTTCCTAACTTTACCCCCGTCGGTTTCGACTTATTCTCATGGATTTGATTATGGGTGAGTTTATTTCTTGTTGTATGTTCTTCAGTATATCCGACCGGCGTATCAGCTATCGACCGGGAATAATGAACAGGGACTGTCGCAAGCTGTCGCGCCCTAGAGGGCGTATGGTAAACCTCAAGGTCGTCAAAAGGTGAACAAAAGTGTCCCAAAATACGCACATGAACTTTCGTACGTGTTTGTGCACATGACCTGTGGTATGGGTGGGCAGCTCAACGAAGCTCATGTGGTGCATTGAGAATCCCTGCAAAAAGGCGTTGGCGAGGCGAGTCGCGGAGACGTGTCCGAGACCCGCTTAATCTCCTTTTTCCAAAGACCAGCCACGCCCATTAGAGTGATTGCACGAATGCAATGGCACTTACTTTTAAACATAGTTGCTCCTGTGATGTCCATGAAGAACTCAGCCAGTTTGCTTTTACGTGAACTGCACTCTGTCAATACTACTCGTTGTTAAAGGCGGTAATTCCAGCAATCGGTAGAGGCTCATTTTTCGGAAAGCGAACAAAAGAATAAGAAAAAGATATATGCGCTTAATGGGTTGATTGGATATGCCTCTTGTTCCTTTTAATGGAGCTCATATGGGTTATTTCGCCCTCATCTTGCCGTAATCTGATTTCTTTTTCGGTGGATTTCAAATGCTGTAGGGCGAGAAGTTAATCCACTTTGTAAAGATGGTTGAAAGATGGGGGTTAAATAGGAACCTCACAGAGGAATGATTAGGAAAAATATGAGTAGGGGGGAATCATGGGCTGAACAGGACTTACAATTAGTGCCGCAATTATAAAAGCAATCATGTCCTTCACGGCGGTGCTGGAAAAAATCTCGAACCCTATAATATGAGGCGAAACCTTTTAATAATATGTATTTAAGTGATGATGAGAAATGCATAAGCTTCGATTCGCTTTGGTTTAAACTAGTAGTTCTCAACTCGTTTCAAGCTACGGACCACCAACTCAATAATAAAAAAAATGGCGTGGACCATTTCATTTCTGAATAAGAATAAATAAGTATACACAACAAGCATTTTGATTTGAACGACATTTCTTCAAAACAATTTCTAAAAAATATATAAAATAATAGCCAGATAACATTTCAATCTGAAATATATTTCTTACAAACATAATTTCTTGGAAATTGAATACTTATCTAACATTTTGCGGTGAAATTTTTTTATAACAAACAGAAATTTGAAATTATGCAGGAATATATAACTAAAAAACACTTTCCCTTCAAATTTGCTTAATTCATGTTTCCTTACAACCAGACGTTTGGATTCTCTTCTCACTCACAAGCTTTTCAATGGTAGGAGTGGTACTTGATAAAGGACAACGAACATCGCTTTCCACTCCAAGCCCATTGCTCTTTTTCGACTTAATGTGCAGCAGACATGAAAACCCACTCTCACACATTTAAGTTGATGCAAATGGCAAAATATATCTGACTGCATGTGATGACAGATTTCGGTAAGTACCAATCATACTGGTCCCATATCTTTCCATGGTAGACCGCTGGTACATATATTGAGCCACCAAGTCATTTTTTTAGCTCCGAAAATTCCTCTTGCAAATCCACTGGAACACTATGAACATTCGTTTTGAGTGGATTTCTGATGAAAGATAACTCATCCTTTGTCATGTCCACCTCTGGAAAGTATTTATGAAATTTATCCCGCAGCTTTCGTAAATGCTCGAGAATTTGCATCTGAATGCCTTTCTTGAACCAAATTGTTACTTGCGACTCGTCTGACCCAAAGTTCAAACTTCTCAAGAAAAGCCTTGATGATCCCTTGGTGAGAAAACAGATTTACACATTTCCTTTCAGTTGAAGATTCAGTTTGTTCAAGATTTCAAAAATATCAGCAAGGTATGCAAGCTCTAATTCTGACTGTTAGCATATTTTTTTTAAAATCCTATTTCGATTGAGAATGGAGAAATAAAGTCAGTTCTTCTCTCAGTTCAAAATTTTGTTGAGTACATTCCCTGCTGACAGCCACCGTACAGAAGTGTAGAAAAGCGAAAGCTCAAAGTCAGAACCCATGTCCTAACATACTTTTTTAAACAGCCTGGTGTTCAGTGCTGACGATTTAATGTAATTAACCACCTTCACCAATCCTTTGAAAATGGTGTTCAGGTGATCCGGCAATGTTTTTGATGCTAATGCCTCTCTGTGAATGAAGCAGTAAATACCAGTTACCAATGGGGCACGCTGCTTTCCCAACGCGTGGAAACCTGATCTTGAGCTTAGCATCGCAGGTGCACCATCAGTGGTAACACCCACCAAATTTTCCCAATCCAAACTATTTGCTTCAAAGAAATTGTTCACAATTTCTAGCACATTTTGAGCTCTTGCGGGGGTGTCTTACAAAAGAGAAATTTTTCTTTGATGTCTCCATTAAGCATGTATCGCGCAAAAACCAATAGCTGAGAGGACAGTGAGACATCAGTTGATTCATCCAACTCTATGCCAAACCATGGCTATTTCTTTATTTCATCCACAATTTTTCACTGATGTTTTGTGAGATATCATTTATCCGTCTCAATACAGTATCATTGGATACAAATATATCATTTAGCTTCCATGCTGCGTCCTCTTCGACAATAAGTCTCACCATTTCTTTTGCACAGGGTAGTACAAGCTGCTCTATAATTGTATGAAGCTTCTTAGCCTGTGAATCTTTGTATGCTACAATGTAGGAAGCACACCCTGCATTGGAGGTCTTTTCATATAATGTACTTGATGAGTCAAGGTGCTGCAGCTTGAGAGCTGATAACTGTCGCTCAAAATAATCTTTATCCTTTTGCAACAAATTAGGGTGACACTTTTCGAGATGGAGCTTAAGCTTAGCTGGCTTCAGTGACTCATTCATTCCCCAAGACTTTAAAGCAAATAACAACTGTGGTAACTCCATGCCATCTTTTTCTTGACATGTGAATCTGAATTTAATGTAGTCCTCTGAATACTTGTACTTGACCTTCTTCCCCGCCATTGCCATTTATTCAGATTTGTGGGTAGTGCAACAAAATATATCAGTTGCGTGTTGAGTTTCACAATATTAATGATAAAACGTATGATAAAGTCAATAATATAGCACCATGTGGCGTAAACAGCATAAACCAGCACGCAGCATAACATCTGACCAGAAATATTTCACTATTTTCACACTTCTTCCCTGCTTCATATATAAAAATTACTACATTTTGCAGTAGAAAACAAAATCAAATTACCCCATACCTGGAAAACAGCACAGGACGAATGATGCAACTAATTAATTCAGCAGTTTGGTGGCTACTGGCTACAGCATTTTACGACAGTGTAATATGTAGCCACGCGACAGCTGACAGGAATCATCAGGATGGCTCGTCGCCTCGACTCGTACAGTACAAGTATGTACTAGGTTTGGGTCACGTATAGCAGCGCGAATCTTGGATATTCATTTTAGAATAGATTAAATTTAAAAAATTAAAAACTTAGGTGACTCGAAGTGGTACTTAGGTAGCTAGAACTTAAAGATTGCCAATATATTTCTTAAATAGAAATAATATTATAATAAAATGGATGGCCATTTATTTAATTCTCTTAAATTGTTCGTACTGAATTTTCAGTAAATTTTAAATTATGTACTTATTTCCATTTTGTTACCAAATACAGTGGATGTCCTGTGGACCACCCAAAAAGTCACCATGGACCACCAATTGAGAACCACTGGTTTAAGCCTTTGTCAAGGCCAAGAGCTGACCAAGTGTGGTGAGCGAGATTTGGGGGCATTTACGTACTCGAATTCCGCCTTGTAAGGAGATGGATTAGTGATATCCAGTCTGGTCCTTCACTTCTCTCTAGCTTATTGTAGTTATTCGCCAAAAGGTGTGAAGACGAGGAAAGTGTGTTTATTTTAATAATGAATAAATATCGATACTATTTACTTAAACTTGCGTATAAAGGCCATATATATGGCTAAACTGCGGTGTTCATAACCAAAAATTGTTAAACCACTTGAGACAAGATATAAAGGAACAAGGAATAATGATTGATAGTAATTTGAACTTTGTTCTACCAAAATAAGGATACTTTTTCTTCATTATAGAGGAACTATTCATATATTCGAGGGGTACAGGTTTGTCCCCGGATGGAATCCCGATTCGGGTCACCCTTCCCGGGGGCTGCCATACGCTCGTGGTTTGGATTCTACCGTAATCGGTAGGTCCTCCCACTGAGAAATAAAAGGCATCTAAAATGAGTTCAGATCGGTGGTAAAAAATAATACCTTTTATTTCACCTCTTAGAACGAACATGTGTTGGTAGAGGAATATTTACGAAGCAAAGTAACGGATAGATGATTTCAGTTAGATTCTCACCTCAAGTTTCATTTCATTTTTTTTTTCATTCACATCGGATCATGTTGAGAATAGTGAATACAACTTTATCGTGTTACGAAATGCGAACCCACTTTTACCATGTCAAGAATAGCGAAACACCTTTTAATATGTCAATGATAATAATAGTAATAGGTATTTATAATGTGCCCTTCAATGCTGTTAGCCCTCCCAGAAAAACAAAGCCACTCTCACCTTGATACGAAAAGCGAACCCACTTTTATCATGTCAAGAACTGCGAACCCACATTTGCCATGTCAAGAGAAGCGAACACACTTTTACCATGTCAGAAATAGTGAACACCTTTTTGCTATGTCAGGAATAGTGAACCCACTTTTACCATATCAAGAATATTTATCTCACTTTTACCATGTCAAGGATAGTGAACCCCAAATTACTCATGTTAAGAATAGTAAACCAAATTTAAATATCATGGAAAGGACAATAAATATATGCAATGTTTTTTATACTGATGAAAAAATTGTTAGGCTAAATAAAACACTTGAACATTTTCTCTCCTAATTTTCTATTTTAACACCCACCCACCCCCAAAATTATGGCAATTGAACATCATCTCCGAAAGCTTTGTTTGGGTTATGGGGATTTGGTAACCTAACAGAACTGAAACCAAACCAAAGGTCACCCATCTGACTTGCTGTTTAAATTCCAATTTTCTTACTCCAACAATGCCTAAAGTGAATCACAATGCCTTAATTGATGAAGACTTGATATTGCAAAGGAAAATATACCGTTCTCATGGCGGTTGTGTTCTTAAAAGTGTTTGTATTTTTATTTTGGCATCTCCAAGTAAACACATCTGAATGTTTTGTTTATTTGGATCACTTCATTGTTTTACTGCAAGCAAAAGAAGAACAACAATCCGGAACGTGTTATCAAACCAATTTTACCATGACGAGAATAATGAACCCAGAATTACTCATGTCAAGAATGATCTATTTATTATCTCATCATTTGTTTTTCTATTTTACTTTATCATTTATTTTTTAGTCGAGTGCGAGTCTAGTCGCGGGCGACTCTACATCTCACTATGCCGGTCGGTCGGTCCCATTTTTGCTTTCTTGTTTTTTTTTGTAATAACATTGTAACTATTTGGCCGATTCTATCGAAATATGAAAGCCTTATGTCGTTTTACATTCTCATTTGAATGCTATAATTGTCAAAGTCCTCTTAAGGTTAGCCGGTGAATTATTTGGCGATAACATCATAACTATTCGGACGATTCTAACGAAATTCAAGACCATTATGTTGTTTTACATTCTCATTCGAATGCTATAATTGACAAAGTTAGCCTGGGAATTATAAAAGTTTTGAAGGTCTTAAGGTCATAAATCAGAATAAATGAGAGCACGCGACTTTTTTGTCAGCAGACCTTGTTTTACTCTTCATTACTATTTGTTCACGTGCGCTGAGCTCGTCTTCGATGCAGGCATTCTGGGTACTTTGATTTAAACTTGAAAAGAATTGAAATCGCCCTAACTAACGTCAGTTTCAAGCGGTTTATGAAGTTTCGTAAGGCAAATATTTAGTCTCACTTGAGAGGTATGGCTCGGTGCGGGCTAGGATGAACGGCCGACAAGACAATAGGGAAGTCGTGACTCCCATGAAGGTAAGCTCTTAAGTTGTAGGCTGCAGAGACGCGGTTTTTAGTTGCATGGACACGACTCTTATAAGTTACTATATCGGTCCGTAGGTCGTCGGTCGGTTGGTAACCATTTTACTTTTCAATGAGTTTTTTGGCAATAACATCGTAACTATTCTGCCGATTCTAACGAAATTTAAAAACCTTATGTTGTTTCACATTTTATTTCGAATGGTATAATTGTCAAGGTCCTACCAAGGTTAGTCCGGGAATTATTAATAAAAAACTAACTCTATGTCAATCAAACCCATTTTTGTAGGTCATATGGTCATAAGACAGAATAAGTCAGAGCACGCGACTTAGGTCTCTTGACCTTGTTAGCCTGACCGCTGACTTGGCGGAACAGCTCCTGTAACGGCTAGAAACGAAGGGTACGTGGCAAAAAGTAGGCTAAGGATAAAGAGACTTTACTGATAAAGAGCGTTATGGTGGAAGGAATTTTTTATCATTTTAAATTGATTATTCTTTTAACGAATTATATCGGAACCAGGCAATGGCTTCGCCTATGAGGGGAGCTTGCGCTTCGCTACTAAGATTAAAATTTAAAATCTAAAAAAAAACAGCCATGGTTAAATTTTTATAAATTTTCTGAACTTTGCCCCTTATAATAATTTAAAAAAAGAACTCTAAACTAAATTCCCCCCTCCTTTCAAAATATTACGTTACTAAAATATAGTTATAGAAAAAGATATATAAAAATAAATTTTCTAAACTTCGCCAATTATAATGATTTTAAAAAGGAGCTCTAAACTAAATTTTCTGAACTTCACCATTTGTAATTCTTTGGGTTTTAAAAAATTCACAAAATTTCGATACTTATATTTATTTTTGAACTTCACCATTTTGTTTTTGATATTATAAAAGAATTAATAAAAATAACTTTGATAAAAAACAAGTCATAACCAAACTAAGATGAAATTATTATTCAAATACTAATAAAAGTCTCATTCTTAAATTATAGAGTTGGTGAAGTGATGATGAAGATGATGATGAGGGTATAGACATATTCTGCGTATATCAACCAATTCTGTTGTTCTTTTTGTCTTGGCATATTTATATACATTGGTTAATGTTTATGTAGTTTCTTAGTATGTGTATATAATGGATTACTTAGCGGGTGTCGCGTTGTCGATTTCCTCTCAGGGATGACATAAAATACGTATTTGTATTTGCAAATACTCAAAAATTGATATTCGCATTGATATCCGAGAATTGTAAAGTTGGAATATTTGTATTTATATTTGTATTTGCCTCAAACGCAGTGAATTGCAGTGATGTAATGAAAATTGGTAATTTTAAAGGGGACTATAAAAAAAAGAATCCTGCCAATACTTGATTTTATTTTCCTTTGTTAATAAAAGTTGGCACCTTGTCTTGACTTCGTGTCCTATCCAGAGTCATTGGATAATGTATTTGCCAGATCTTGTTCCAATGTTACTAGTTAAGTAGTAACTTAGATTAGCACTAGAAGCTAGGAGTCATTCGTTTTCTTGAGGAGTAAGTAACTAGACATCAGTAGAGTAAGATTCTATTTATTAATAGTGTGAAAGAAATTGGTACGGTATTTTAAAACGTATAAATCGCGTTTGTGTTTTATTTCTATCTGTATTGGTATTTAATGATTTCGAATATTTGTTTTGGTTGCAGGGAAATTGATGAATTTGTATTTGTCTTGTATTTGAGAGGATGCCTGTTCCATCGTTGGTTGCCGCTATCAAGATAGGATAATACATCTCAAAATGGATAAGTACGGCGACTTATGCCCAAGGAGGCAGTCGCCAGATGAGGTCTTAAAATTGAAAAAAATATATATCTTAAAATTGAAGGGAGCATTAAAGAAAAAGTTATGGAAATGGTTGAGATGTTCAATGAGCATTTTATATCAGTGTTTACTAGAGAATATCGGGTCAGTTTTAATCCTAATAATGATATTACGCAAGAAAATGTTTTTTGACAGTATTAATGTTAATAAGGAAAATATTATGATACTTATAAATGGATTAGATGTAATCAAAGCTATGGGCCCTGATAATATTTATTCTAGGAGGGAGAGGAACGGGTTTTGTTTGCTCTTGAGAAGATATTTGTTAAATCTCTTAAATTTGAAGAGATAACAGATGACTGGAAAGAGCTAATATAGTGCCAATCTTCAAAAAGGGTAAGAAGCCTGTTCTTAATAACTATAAGCCAATAACCCTAACTCCGATTTTATGCAAACTACTTGAGAAGGTGATGATAAAATGGATAGCAGGCTTTTTGAAAGTAGTAGCTTGTTGAGTGATAGTGAGCATCGATTCAAATCAAGTAAATCTTGCCAGACAAATCTGCTGGACTTTCTAGATGACGTCACAGAGAAATTAGATAAAGGAAATGACATAAATGTAGTTCACTTAGACTTTAGTAAGGCATTTGCTAAGGTCCCTAGCGGGAGATTAGTTCATAATTGAAAATGTGTAGAGTTTCTGGGATTATTTTAATTTGGGTTACAGAGTGGCTGAATAATAGAAAGGAGAGGGTAGTACCAAATGAAGGGAAATTGCAATGAATGGGTGGATTTTATTAGTGGGGTAACTCAGGAATCTTTTTTTGGGCCCATTATTATTTTTGGATTATATTAATGACCTTGAGGTGGGTATTAAAATGAAAATGTCAATGTTCGCTGATGATACAAAGTTAGCAGCCAGTGTAGGGGAAGTACAGGAAAATTTACAATTCAAAGTGATTCAAATAGACTAGTTGTGTGGGCACACAAGTGACGGATGACATTCAACCTCCAAAAATGCAAAGTTGTTCACATGAGCAAACAAAATAAAGGAATTGACTATGAAGTTTGCTGGTTGAACTCCGCTGAAGATGAGAGGGATTCTCTAAGCAGTGTTTAGAGGCTTGAAAACGGCTATTAGAGCATTAGGCTTTATCATTATAAATGTTAGTTATAAAAGTAAGGAAGTTATTTTCAAGCCATTTAACTTGTATGTTAGACCACGCCCGGGATATTGTATTCAGGCAATAGTTCCCACATCACTGACTGGATATCAATATTCTGAGGGCAGTACAGAGAAGAACAACAAAAATGATACCTTCCTTGAGACACCTTGATTACATGGATAGGTTGAGGACACTTAAGATGTTTTCATTTAAAAGGAGGTCCTTTAGCGATGATAGGACCCAGCACTTACAAATATTTTAGAGGATTGATAAATTAGAAATAGGGAAGTTTCTCCAGCTGGAACTCATGATAGGACAATGAGTCATTGTTTGAAAATAATATAGATGCAGGTTAGATGTAAATAGCTCTAGCTTGAAATCATTCACTGGAAAGCTAGGGAAGTATATGGGAGAAGAGCATATATAGAGAACTTGATTTAGCAAACATATATATGTAATGAAGATTTTTTTGGAATAACGATGATGCCATTTTATGAAAATATTTACATATGTAAAGATAGAAATAGTAATTTTAATGACACCAATAATAGTAATAATACTGTTTAAATTATACTAATGGTATTAATAACAGAATAATTGGTAATAGCAAATAATTATATTAGTAAGAATGACAATATTAATAACATTAATACTATTAATGAAATGCTATATCAGAGCGTTGTTATAGTTAGCAATTTCGATGTCTTTAAAGTTGATGATTATCCGAGTGGCAAACTACCAAAGACTCTCTCGCTTTGTTGTCTATTTTAGCAAGGTTGGAAATTTTTTTTGAAAAAGTCCCACAAAACCCGTGTTTTATTCTGGGTGTTTTTAAAACCTCGAGTTTTTCAAAAAACAAACGCTCCAAGCATTAGAATAACGTAGAAAAAGAATTGCTATCTCTATTTTTATAGTATTAATAATTAATTAGTTTAATAATTATATTATAGTAAGAAAAGATCACAGTAACAGATCACTGATCGAGAATTGCGGGTACCCATGATATACATAACTTGTAAGGAGAGATGAATTATTATGAGTCAGTATCAGAGAAATAACCTTAATTTGATACATATTTCTTGAAATTCTAAACATAAATATGCATTTTGAATAAAATAATAAGTAGTGTCCATTTTTTGAAAAAAAACGTGTAATTTTCAAAATTCTGAAAAAAAAACAAATCGGTTTTTTTCAAATTTCACGTGTAAAAAAACAACAACAAAAAACAGTACTAAAACTCAGGGGTTTTTTCGGCTGGGTCTTTTGACTTGAAAAACCTTGCTTTCTAGAGTACAATGATATGCGATTGAAGAAAGATGATCATTTCTTGTAACGGCTCGGTGGTGTTCTTGTATCATGTTATCATTTGTTTTCAGGTTTGTCCCACGTATTTGTTATTTCGAAAAGTCTTCATTACATTAATAGCAAATTTCCTTTAGAACATAGCTCTTACGAATGGCCGGATAGATATGACTTCGTTCAGCCATGTGCCTCGAGTCATATGGCATCAGCCGTATCTCCTAAATAAGGCTTGACGTACGCCAAGTATTTCCTTGTACTCTGAGAAAGGCTTTTAGCTTAAACAAGAAAGCTTAATAAATAAAAGATTAAAGCTCGGTCGTACATTTTTTCTTTAAAATGCCACTACAAGTATATATATATATATATATATATATATATATATATATATATATATATATATATATATATATATATATATATATATATATATATATATATATATATAACATGTTGCGCGAAGCACTCGAGGAATTGGGTGTTATTCGACTCTCCTGTAATTTTCGGCGGATTCGTTGCTCTTAGACAGGATTAAACTGACTCATAAAGAGAGTGAGGAGCGGACAGATGCAAATTTATGGCACTGCCATTTCAATGGTTCCTGCCACGTTTTGTGTAGAGCTCTAACTTAAATGCTCACTCTTTCACTCTCTCTCTCTCTCTCATATATATATAAACATATATATATATATATATATATATATATATATATATATATATATATATATATATATATATATATATATATATATATATATATATATTGGTTGACGAGGCTCTTAGCCACGTCAGTTGGGAGGGGGATCCTCTCTTCTGCAAGATGAAAAGGGCGATTGACCAGGTGAAGGTGGTCAACGACGTTGCCGAACGGGGAGTGCCCCTGATGACCACCTTCAACGCGGCCATCACTCGAGAAGAAGCTCAGAAGCAGTTCCTTCTGAAGGTGGTGGCCAAGGACAGGAGGGAGTGCCACTGCCCCACGACCTCGAAAGCACCCCTACTGAAATCGGAGCGATCGGACTCCGAATAAAGCAAGGAGGTCCTTTCGGAACTGTTTGTGGTCTTGTTTCAGTTCTTAGCGATGTCATTCTATTTGTACTTCTTTTTTCATATTTGCTAACTTTTGTTTCCTTTTTTGTTTGTGTGTGTATATATATATATATATATATATATATATATATATATATATATATATATATATATATATATATATATATATATAAGGGGAAGAACTCAATAGAGACTTATGGTATATGATAGTTAGTAAAACCACTGTTTCACTATAATATATATATATATATATGAAATGAACAACTCACAAAGTAGCCCGTGAGGTTCGCAATGAATTCAATGTCCCACAGGAAAAATGAAAAGGTGCTTCCAAGTACTTTCAAACTTTATTCAGATCAGTCTCGAGGATAACTACAAGAGAAAATAATATAATAAGGGTACATATAAGCTAGTAAAAGACAATAAATCACCAATGAGGAAGTAGGAGAGGGACAGGTAAATTCACATTAAGATTTAGCTATAACAGGTAGCAAGGTCAAACCGAGAGGCAAGAATGAGTCAAGAACAGAGCCAAAAGGGGTAACACGATTAACGGATAAAACGAGAGTTTAAAGAAGGAGATTAGGAGAGACATGAGAAGTAATCAGATACGTAGCGGAGAGTATCAAGGAGAGACGAAGAGAAATAAAATGTTAATACAAAATCAATGCAATAATTAAATTGACAAATCGGGTGCCCATAAAAACGAAAATTGCAAAAAAAAAGAAGAACATAAGCCAAAACTAATTTATTTAAGAATGAGTTTTTTCATAAAGCATCACTTTTAAAAAGGTCAGGAGAAATGTTAGTTATTAAATTGGTTTATACCTGAACATTCCACAAGGTTTCTTTCAAATTCTCAACATCTCCCTGTTCTTAAATCTTAAGCCCCAAGTTGAGAATGAACTGGATAAAGTTCGAATGCAATGTCTTGCGTGACATTGCATTCATATATATATATATATATATATATATATATATATATATATATATATATATATATATATATATATATATATGTATATGTATATGTATATTTATATGTATATATATATATATATATATATATATATATATATATATATATATATATATATATATATATATATATATATATTTATATTTATATTTTATACACACACACACACACACTTGGACTGTGATGGTGTGCAGCAACACACCTCAACCAACTTCTGCTGGCTGCGAAATCAGGTCCCTTCGGAATGTAATAAAGTGGTGGTGGGGTCAAAATATATGTATGTCCTTGCCTTTTTCTCCAAATCATGTGTGGGATATGAATGTACTAAATCTTTGCTGTGTATTGAAGGTTACCCATTTCTGGTAGGTCTAAGGAACTTAGATGATTTGTCTTCACAGCCTCTGGCATTGTTCTCTCTCTAGGACATTACTGGTTAGTAATAATCTCAAGTAGTTGATTTTTTTACTATATTTTGTATAACTTATAAGAAAATTTTAACTTGATGTAATATGTGGAAAGTGTACTGGAATCTACTTGGTAACAATCTTCTTCGACAACAGCTACATCATGGTTAATCTTTTCGATTGTCTAAATTATCGTTTTTAGGAAACGACACGGATTCCTAGTGTAACATTTACTTGTGTATATACATACAGTAGAGCTATACTTTGAATATATTTATCCAAACGTAACCTAACAAAGAAATAAGTTTGCTCTAAAATTAAATTTGTGCCATTGTTACTAGCATTTCTATTTATAGGACTAGAATTGTGTTAACCTTGTTCGTGGCTTCTAATTATTGCCTTACATTCTTGGACTAGGTATTTCTTACCTCCCTTTATTGATATACGACACTCATTACCACTTAATATTTTATCTGAAACCTTAAATACCTGTAAAATTGTCTCATACCTTAGAGCACCAGTCATTTGCCATTTCTCATTATTTGTCTTTCGAGACTGCCACATTCTCAACATCTCACTGTTCTTTAATCTTATGCTCCAAGTTCTTAACCGGATCAGCTAGTTGGCGTGTGCACCTGTATTTTCGTGTGTATGCGTGAAAACATGAAACTATCCAACCTTCAACCAGAACTGATGTATGAGAATCTCAGACGGCGATCACAGATTTACGGGTGGTTTGCTTCTTCACGCGGGATCCGTGGCTTATGCTAGGCTTCGCCGAAAAGTCTCTGAATTACATTTGGGGCCCGATGAAATCCACGAAAAAACCTACTAAAAATCGTTTATTGCGCATTTATCTCTCAATTCACGATGCCATAATAAACGTCTTCAGACTTTCCGTCATTTAAATTCGAATAATAATACTCTAGGATCTGTGTTCGATTATAAACCGAGCGCTGACAAATTTTACTTCAGGATAACGGTAGGCCTTCACTAGAAATAGGTCGGAATTAGGCCAGTACAGAAGAATATGTAAAAAGATAGATCGAGGGATTTTAATCTCATCCGAGACGTTCGGACATAAGCGGGGAAAGGGGGATGGGGGTAATATTTGAGCCACAGCTTTAAATTGGAAACATTTGTTATCCCGTTGTTTATGGGTTAAGTAGTGCAGAAAAAAGAGATCTCTCAAGCTAGTCCGAGTAACACTCATAAATTAGATGAGTTATCCAATTACAATGGCATTGATATTAACATCGCTTGGCTTCGACCAGTGATATATATATATATATATATATATATATATATATATATATATATATATATATATATATATATATATATATATATAAGTGCAGTGCACATCAGCCATGTTAACTGAATATCTGCTTTTAAATATTTGTATTTCAGGATACACCATATAAAAATAATGCTATTTTTATCAGTACATAGACAAAGGCAACCAAAGAAAAACAAAGGAAAACAGAGTAATGAAAATAAATTAAAGAGGCTACAAAGGCAAACCTCTTCAACCTTAGCAACTGGGACCACTATAGTATATGAAAAATGCTTTTAAAAATGACTTCTTACACAAAACTCCTATAAATACAAATTTTAATTTTCGGACAATAGAAGATCAAAGATTATCTGTACCAGGAAGGTATTTAGCGTCGCTTGGCATTTGTCATCAAGCACCTCCTTTCAGTTAGCTCGGATGATCTCGGCATAATTTAAGCCCCGGATATCTCGGTGACATTTATCGTCTTGGAATCCAGTTTTTAGGGCGATAGAACGTAGGTGACAGAGGCTCGAACTCTTTTTATGTAACTCATTATGTTCATTATTAGTTTAACAAATATTAATAATGTTTCGCCTAATTTAGTTTGTTGAAATTCTAAGTTTTGCCTAGCTTAGTTTATTATTTATGATTTAGCATTAGCTAGTTTATTAAAATTATAATTTTGCTCTAGCTTATTCTATTGAAGTTATATAAATTTTATTTTGAATAGTTTTAAAAATTTAAGTTTTTATTAGGTTCGTCTGTTGAAAGTTTATTCATAGACCAGGCAATGGCTTCGCCACTGCCCCCTATGGTGGGAGCTTGCGCTTCGCTACTAAGATTAAAATTTAAAATCTAGAAAAAGCAGCCATGGTTAAATTTTTTTTTAATTTTCTGAACTTGGCCAATTATAATCATTTTAAAAAGGAACTCTAAACTAAATTTCCCCCCTTTCAAAATATCACGTTGCTAAAATATAGTTATAGAAGAAGAAGAAGATATATAAAAATAAATTTTCTGAACTTCACCATTTGTAATTCTTTGGGTTTTAAAAAATTCACAAAATTTCGATACTTATATTTATTTCTGAACTTCACCATTTTGTTTTTGATGTTATAAAAACATATAGTTATAGAAGAAGAAGAAGATATATAAAAATAAATTTTCTGAACTTCACCATTTGTAATTCTTTGGGTTTTAAAAAATTCACAAAATTTCGATACTTATATTTATTTCTGAACTTCACCATTTTGTTTTTGATGTTATAAAAGAATTATTAGAAATAACTTTGATAAAAAAAACAAACTAAGATGAAATTATTATTCAAATACTCAAAAAACTCCCCTTCTTAAATTATAGAGTTAGCGAAGTGATGATTAGTGTATAAATTATAATCAATTCTTAATTAGCTTAATTTGTTAATAATCTAATTTTCCGCTAGATTTAGTTTCTTATATTCTGTCGTGGTATTCGTAAGCGGATACCTTCACTGCAGAGAATGCAGTCTACTTACGTTGCAGGCGGCCAGATGGATAGACCAGCTGCACGGGGCCAATAAGAGGTGAGTGCGTAAGGAGATTAATGGTTGGTCAAAGGGAAGATTAAAATACCAGGTTTCATTCAAGGTTATTGAAAGATTGAAAACAAAAATAAACTTTAATTACATTTATAATTATAATAATGGAAATGTCTACAAAGGAAAATGAATGGGAGAATAGTGTCGCTCCCAATGAAATAATAAATCAAATACTAATCAGTTTAACGGGGATCAAAATATGGGACTTGATCAGACAGGAAAAATGTTGGTAAACACTGGGGAGTCCAATTAAAGGTTCGGGAGGAGGATATCAGGTGGCGAGGACAAAAAGGGGGAGTATACTCGAAAAGACGGCTTGACTCGTTGAGAGGAGCGATTCTTACAAGGCGAGCTAGTCTTGCGGCTCGAGGGGCGTTGTACTCTTGACGGAGGGGTCCGAATAACCTGTGGCACGAGTAAGGTAATTTCCAGGCTGGGTGAGACACACTCGAATTGGGATGAGTAATCTCAGACGATGGGCGAGGTTTCCTTGACAGGATGAGAAGAGAGTGGTTTGCGCAATTCTTCAACGGAGAAGTAGTTTCACGAATTTGCCGATTGACTGTGGCGAAACTCACAACAATCTGTCTAGCCAACGAGACCTAACTTCGAGGTTCAACTCGAGACGAAAGGCTGTATCTTAGCCGCGAAAGGGCGGGCGGTACTCTCTGATGATTAACCTTTGACCTCAAGTTAAATACCTTGCTGGCTTCCTCGCTAGAAAGCCTCCAGTCATGGCAGTCTTTTGGGAGTAGCCATTGGCGCCAGTCTCTTTAGTCTCAGACGAGATAAGACGACCGAGGAAGTTTCTTCTCGGGTCGACCCTGGCCTCTAGGTGGGGAAAGGTCGGAAAAATGCCTCTCAGCGGGGGATAGGCCGACTGATCAAACACAGGTGTTACCAGCCGATTTGAAGTTTTTCCACGCGAGAATAGTTCTCTCTCCTTGCGTTTAGAGATCTAGCTTAGGCCCACGTGGTCTCTGCTTGAAAGGGAGTGGTGCTCAAGGTGGACCTTAGGGTTCATTTCCTCACATATTCTAAATTTATATAACTGTTGTTAAATTTGCATTCCCTTAGCATGTCAAAATTCCAAATTTGCATTAGTTTGTTCAAATTAAAATTGTCAACATATGTCATTCGTCAATGTTCCATAATACAAGCAGGTGGTAAGGAAAAAGAAAACGCCTATAGATTTGGGTGTGGGGAGCTATTCCCCGAACATTTGAAGCATGTTCGTTTAAAAACCTCAAACATTAAAAATCTGACCTTGCCACACTTCTTCCGCTCGTGGATTTAAAGTTTTTTTTTCGTCCCTCTGCGGGAGATTCAATCGTTGTTTTGTACTTCGACCTACGGGTTGACCGTCAGAAAAAGATGACCCATAATTTAGGTAATCAGCAGTCATCAGGCGTGTCTGGACTGATGCGTGATAAAACCTTCGCCTATTTGCCTTTCCTACCCTACCTTTTCTTTACATCCCCTCAACTAAAAAGAACAAAAAAACAAACATTCGCGTCACCCGCACAAAAAATGGAGTGTAGATTTTTAATGATCTTAGTATTCGAGATGTATAAAAGTCACTTGCGTTATTCAATAAAAATATTACCCTATCATATTTTATGTACCAACGGTACTTAGAATTTATCATTGCCCTTTTCGTTCCCTGTAGCTTTATTATATCTTTCTGTTCGGTCATTCAGCGGCCAAAATCAAAGAATTTTTGATTAGGTATTTTCATGTTAGCAAAATTCTGATCGTTAAGATAGGTAATATTTTAAGAAATATCTTAGAACTTAGAAGTTTCGTAGGTGGAGGTATTTTATTATAGCACCATCATAAGCCTTATTCCATGCTGAATTATGAATAGATTCTTGATCTTCTCTGCTCTTGATTCCTCTCGATTAAATATATTTAACAACTTTCCTCTATTTGCAAATTTGCGGGTTAGATAAATAATCTTGATGTGATGTTGAGAAGAAAATAGAAAATTAGTAAAGGAGAAGAGAATTGGAGAATTATCTGGGAAACTTAGAGGGCGACCGGAAGTAATAGTTTCATGCCATCAGCGCACTTTTATGGTGTCACCCGTTTAAGCTTAATTGCTTCATTGCTTTCTATTCCATTATCTTAAGCTTTCTTGTCTCCAATTTTATACGAAAATCTTAAGTCTATGGTTGTCTATGGTTTTCAGGCCGTTGCTTCCCTAACTGTAGTATGTTTGACTACCCCAGTACAAAAGAAATTAAAATGAATGAATAGAGACCAAGATAAACTGCGAGAAAGTATTTAATTTTGAATAAAGGACAAATATCTTAATATCAGGTATTGCCGCCATTCGCGGCTTTGACGATCATTATTTGAAGTGGGTATGCTCGAAGGAGTTTCTCAAAGAGACTTGCGTCCTGTCTCATTTCTACAAGAAATTCGTTGGTTGTTGCAGTCATAATTTACGTCGAATAAAAATTCTAAATGAGTTCTACAAACATTTAAGACTCCACGCAATCGTTCATGGTTGATCCAGTATGCACACAGAAATTGAGATTGTGTGAAGTGCCTGCCAATTCATCGTTTCCAAAACGAGTCGATCTATTGTCCTTAAGTAGTTGGGTTGCGTTGCGTGACCTTTCCATACAGGGGACATCGTCCTGAAGAAAATTCGCCTTTTCAAGTTCCCAAATGTACTCAAGGTCTTTCAATAAACAGAATCACATGTTGTGCTAAGATTTCGTTTCCAAAATAAGGCCCATCTCAGCTGGTCCTTCCTGGTTTGGTAACCCCGATGAATTTCAAAAAAGACAAGAGCATGATTAAAATAACCACATATGCTGGTTTCTTTCCTATTTAGCGATACATATGATCATCTGAGACTTCATCAGGCCTTCTGGGTTGCCAATACCTAATCATTTTGTGTGTTTGTTTTTTTGGAAATATTAACGAACGAATCACGAACAATCAAGCGATGGAAATCGTCTTTTGCCCATTTGTCAAGATAATCACCAAACCATGAATGATCCTAAATATTAAGACTACTCTTCTGTGTCTTTGGTAAATGATGCCAAGATCTCAAAGCCTTAGTGAACTTGAATCTTATCCACACTTTGTCGACTATTTTGATATCCACGAGCAACTCTTATTTTGGCGGCGAGTTGTACCAAACGCAATCTCTTTGGATTCTTGAGATAATTCTGTTCCACAACATTCAAAATTAAGATTTTTGTTCCAATTCCTTTTGACATTTTTTTCTGATCTTTTCAATTTTATAGCCACCCAGCTTCGAGTTATCAAATTTTCACCCGTTTCTTCTGCTTCATAGAATGTGAATATGATCAATAAATCTTCTTTTTTTTTAAGACTTGAAGGAACTAGGAAAAAATGTGTTAATAATTATAAAAATAAATAATAAATCAAGCAGTCATTGAAATATTAAAAAATATATCCGCTTGTGATAACTGTTTTGTCTAGTAGATCAATGTTTTGTTGATACATCTTACATCCTCCTGTTATATCGGCATTTCCTTGTGATTTTTGTTATATGCTTTTCTTAATTAATGGAAGCAGTGTATTTATGCCTTTTAAAACAAACCTGAATGTACTACCCCGCTTGGAATTTCACAGTGATTCAAAATTTGTTTAATGCTATTATAAACCAACCAATAATAATGATTATTATAATTTTGATTATAATGATAATTAGGTTGAGGAATAAGTTCTTGTGTTTTTTTTAGTGCTGTGTTGATTTAAGTTTTGTTGACGTGATTTGTTCACATATTACGAAACAATAATAAATAATGAGAGCAAAATTTGCGCAAAATTTGCGAAATCCTGTGGCATCCTACATATTCGCCAGACTTGGCTCCATCGGATTTCCATCTGTTTCGATCGCTCTCCAATAATTTGCCCGGCGTTTCGTTGAATACTGATGTGGAATTAAGAACCTGGTTAGACGAATTCTTCGAGTCAAAATCCAGAGATTTCTATTGCAGAGGCATCGAAAAACTAGTTGAACGTTGGGAAGAAGTCGTAAATAACAACGGAGAAAACATTATTGATTAAATTGCATATTGTTATCAATTAAAAGTGAAGTTTTTACTAAAATTGTTAATGATAATGAATAAATTTGATAAAACCGCAAGAATATATTTCTCAACCCATTAATATTGAGAAGAATTCTTTTCTTATTGGCCTGGAACGTTTTTCATTCATTGCCTTCTTTCTGTTCCTCCCTTTTCTTGTCTTTCTCCTCATTTTCCGACGCTGAGTGAACTTGCCTTCGTTGGATTATATAGGTTTGCATTCTCAAGTCATCATAATCAATGGGAAGTACAGAGTCCCTCAAGCGTGGAGGAACATAGAGACTAAATGCATCTAAGAATGAGATCCTGTCGAGTTGGTCCTACCCAAGCTGGGAATTGAACGTTTCAAGGTTGACCTCCGTTTAAGGAAGATGTAAAAGGATGGAAAGTAAGGTGGACTAGGGTGCAGTATGGTGGAGAAAGTTGGGAGATGTCAAAGTTGAAGGGTAGGAACACAAGTGATCTTCTAAAACCCAGTTTTTGGGGGTCTATTTGCAGCATCGATGAAGGGTGACTTTCCTCCGTGATGGGCAAATATTAAGAGATACTGGGTTCGATTCCCAGCGAGAGCTTAGCCCTCCCCCCACACACAAATCGGCCTTCGTAGGGAGCTAGTCACAAATTGGTGGCGAGTGTAGTCTCACACGTGGGCACAGTTATGTTCATATACCTCACCACACACACACACACCTAATTACAACACCGCTGTCTCTCCCATTTCCGTACAGACAACGCATTACTCTGCCAAAGGGATTTTCCATATACAAACACACCTAGTGCGGAACGGTTGGCTCTTCCTTGGGCCATGAAGAGAACTCTCCTCGCCGGATGGGGGCAAAACACAGTACACTTGTCTTTATGCCCCTGCCCCTGGAGGTCGACCACAGGAATCACGTCATCCCTTTGGGTTGCATGGCAAAGTAGATGAGAGACTGCCGACAGGAATCTAAAGTTGGGTGCCATTGCGCCCATACTTTTCCTGCGGTCTTATCTCGAATGCTATGAAGGTTTCGGATCATTTTCTGTTGCCTCTGAATCGGACACACTCACGAGACTCATCACCATCTTATGGAGCGCTCATCTGAACCTTACTGGGAGGACTGTTAGGTCCCCCAGAGTGTTTGGCACAGTCTCCTCGAAGAGCTTAGTCTGGAGTAGCTTCGCGCATGCTACTTCTCACGGTAACGGGATGAGTGGAGGTGCTACCGCTTGTCCCTTGTACTAGGGGCGAGTTCGTGTACACCAGACTGTGGAATAATAGTTTTGAGAGGAGGTGGCCTCCATAGTATAGAGCTTTTAGGTGCCTGCGGGAGGTGGGGGGGCGGCTTCCCACGGCTTTTCTTTTTGTTAGTCTTTGTTGGTTTTTGTTTCACTTATTCAAGGTCTTTGAGAGCTTAGTAGTTTCCTCTTTTTGCAACTCTAGCTATGTTCCATTCATAGATTTTCATATCCTATTTTACCACTTTAAGAATCTATTTTCAAAAACATTTCGACGTGAGATGCGCTGCTTTGTTTGGGGAGAGAGGCGAGGCCAACTTACAGGGAACATGGCCAACGTGTTAAGTTTTAAGGGTATGCTAAATTTTAAGGCCAAAGGGCTTTTATTTTGTGTCATATTTTGATCTCGGAAGCGGCATTTGATCTGAAGCCTATCATTAATATACGCTTACCCCATTCTACTTTTAGTTCCGCATGAATTTCTAGTTCCATCGCAGACTTTTCTTTTCCTATAATAAATTTAATTTGCATAACCAGAAATCTATCATTTTAAATTGATTTCTTACATTTGGTCCGAATAAATACTCTGGAATGACTAAAACGAAAAAATTCAATGCTGTTTATTCGGGAATCAAATCAAACCGATGAATGCGGCCACGTCCTTTTGTTCCACTTCTCGAATCTCTACTCTAACGACTTGCCACAATTCGTTATTAACAGTAAAGCAACATGCCTTTGATGGGCGAGGTTTTACTTACTTTTTCCTTGTAAAAAGTGAATACATGTCCATTTCCTAAATATGCCTTTGATGGGCGAGTTTTTATTTACTTTTTTACTTGTAAAAAGTGAATACATGTCAATTTCCTAAATATGCCTTTGATGGGTGAGGTTTTACTAACTTTTTCCTTGTAAAAAGTGAATACATGTCCATTTCCTAAATATGCCTTTGATAGGCGAGTTTTTATTTACTTTTTTCCTTGTAAAAAGTGAATACATGTCCATTTCCTAAATATGCCTTTGATGGGCGAGGTTTTGCTTACTTTTTCCTTGTAAAAAGTGAATACATGTCCATTTCCTAAACATGCCTTTGATGGGCGAGGTTTTAATTACTTTTTCCTTGTAAAAAGTGAATACATGTCCATTTCCTAAATATGCCTTTGATGGGCGAGTTTTTACTTACTTTTTTCCTTGTAAAAAATGAATACATGTCCATTTCCTAAACATGCCTCTGATGGGCGAGTTTTTACTTACTTTTTCCTTGTAAAAAGTGAATACATGTCCATTTCCTAAATATGCCTTTGATGGCGAGTTTTTATTTACTTTTTTCCTTGTAAAAAGTGAATACATGTCCATTTCCTAAATATGCCTTTGATGGGCGAGTTTTTACTTACTTTTTCCTTGTGAAAAGTTAATGCATGTCCATTTCCTAAATATGCCTTTGATGGGTGAGGTTTTACTAACTTTTTCCTTGTAAAAAGTGAATACATGTCCATTTCCTAAATATGCCTTTGATGGGCGAGTTTTTATTTACTTTTTTCCTTGTAAAAAGTGAATACATGTCCATTTCCTAAATATGCCTTTGATGGGCGAGGTTTTGCTTACTTTTTCCTTGTAAAAAGTGAATACATGTCCATTTCCTAAATATGCCTTTGATGGGCGAGGTTTTAATTACTTTTTCCTTGTAAAAAGTGAATACATGTCCATTTCCTAAATATGCCTTTGATGGGCGAGTTTTTACTTACTTTTTTCCTTGTAAAATTGAATACATGTCCATTTCCTAAACATGCCTCTGATGGGCGAGTTTTTACTTACTTTTTCCTTGTAAAAAGTGAATACATGTCCATTTCCTAAATATGCCTTTGATGGCGAGTTTTTATTTACTTTTTTCCTTGTAAAAAGTGAATACATGTCCATTTCCTAAATATGCCTTTGATGGGCGAGTTTTTACTTACTTTTTCCTTGTGAAAAGTTAATCCATGTCCATTTCCTAAATATGCCTTTGATGGGTGAGGTTTTACTAACTTTTTCCTTGTAAAAAGTGAATACATGTCCATTTCCTAAATATGCCTTTGATGGGCGAGTTTTTATTTACTTTTTTCCTTGTAAAAAGTGAATACATGTCCATTTCCTAAATATGCCTTTGATGGGCGAGTTTTTACTTACTTTTTTTCCTTGTAAAAAATGAATACATGTCCATTTCCTAAACATGCCTCTGATGGGCAAGTTTTTACTTACTTTTTCCTTGTAAAAAGTGAATACATGTCCATTTCCTAAATATGCCTTTGATGGCGAGTTTTTATTTACTTTTTTCCTTGTAAAAAGTGAATACATGTCCATTTCCTAAATATGCCTTTGATGGGAGAGGTTTTACTTACTTTTTCCTTGTAAAAAGTGAATGCATGTCCATTTCCTAAACATGCCTTTAATGGGCGAGTTTTTATTTACTTTTTTCTTTGCAAATAGTGAATACATATACATTTCTTAAACATGCCTTTAATGGGCGAGTTTTTACTTACTTTTTCCTTGTAAAAAGTGAATACATGTCCATTTCCTAAACATGCCTTTGATGGGCGAGTTTTTGCTTACTTTTTCCTTGTAAAAAGTGAATACATGTCCATTTCCTAAGCATGCCTTTGATGGGCGAGTTTTTACTTACTTTTTCCTTGTAAAAAGTGAATACATGTCCATTTCCTAAATATGCCTTTGATGGCGAGTTATTACTTACTTTTTTCCTTGTAAAAAGTGAATACATGTCCATTTCCTAAACATGCCTAGGATGGGCGAGGTTTTACTTACTTTTTCCTTGTAAAAAGTGAATACATGTCCATTTCCTAAACATGCCTTTGATGGGCGAGTTTTTACTTACTTTTTCCTTGTAAAAAGTGAATACATGTCTATTTCCTAAACATGCCTAGGATGGGCGAGTTTTTACTTACTTTTTCCTTGTAAAAAGTGAATACATGTCCATTTCCTAAACATGCCTCTGATGGGCGAGTTTTTACTTACTTTTTCCTTGCAAAAAGTGAATACATGTCCATTTCCTAAACATGCCTTCAATGGGCGAGTTTTTATTTCCTTTTTTGTTTGCAAATATTGAATACATTTCCATTTCCTAAACATGCCTTTAATGGGCGAGGTTTTACTTACTTTTTCCTTGTAAAAAGTGAATACATGTCCATTTCCTAAACATGCCTTTGATGGGCGAGTTTTTGCTTACTTTTTCCTTTTGAAAAGTGAATACATGTCCATTTCCTAAACATGCCTTTGATGGGCGAGCTTTTACTTACTTTTTCCTTGTAAAAAGTGAATACATGTCCATTTCCTAAGCATGCCTTTGATGGGCGAGTTTTTACTTACTTTTTCCTTGTAAAAAGTGAATGCATGTCCATTTCCTAAACATGCCTTTAATGGGCGAGTTTTTATTTACTTTTTTCTTTGCAAATAGTGAATACATATACATTTCTTAAACATGCCTTTAATGGGCGAGTTTTTACTTACTTTTTCCTTGTAAAAAGTGAATACATGTCCATTTCCTAAACATGCCTTTGATGGGCGAGTTTTTGCTTACTTTTTCCTTTTAAAAAGTGAATACATGTCCATTTCCTAAGCATGCCTTTGATGGGCGAGTTTTTACTTACTTTTTCCTTGTAAAAAGTGAATACATGTCCATTTCCTAAATATGCCTTTGATGGCGAGTTTTTACTTACTTTTTTCCTTGTAAAAAGTGAATACATGTCCATTTCCTAAATATGCCTTTGATGGGCGAGGTTTTACTTACTTTTTCCTTGTAAAAAGTGAATACATGTCCATTTCCTAAACATGCCTTTGATGGGCGAGTTTTTACTTACTTTTTCCTTGTAAAAAGTGAATACATGTCCATTTCCTAAACATGCCTTCAATGGGCGAGTTTTTATTTCCTTTTTTGTTTGCAAATATTGAATACATTTCCATTTCCTAAACATGCCTTTAATGGGCGAGGTTTTACTTACTTTTTCCTTGTAAAAAGTGAATACATGTCTATTTCCTAAACATGCCTAGGATGGGCGAGTTTTTACTTACTTTTTTCTTGTAAAAAGTGAATACATGTCCATTTCCTAAACATGCCTCTGATGGGCGAGTTTTTACTTACTTTTTCCTTGTAAAAAGTGAATACATGTCCATTTCCTAAACATGCCTTTAATGGGCGAGTTTTTATTTCCTTTTTTGTTTGCAAATATTGAATACATTTCCATTTCCTAAACATGCCTCCGATGGGCGAGTTTTTACTTACTTTTTCCTTGTAAAAAGTGAATACATGTCCATTTCCTAAACATGCCTTTGATGGGCGAGTTTTTGCTTACTTTTTCCTTTTAAAAAGTGAATACATGTCCATTTCCTAAACATGCCTTTGATGGGCGAGTTTTTGCTTACTTTTTCCTTTTAAAAAGTGAATACATGTCCATTTCCTAAGCATGCCTTTGATGGGCGAGTTTTTACTTACTTTTTCCTTGTAAAAAGTGAATACATGTCCATTTCCTAAATATGCCTTTGATGGCGAGTTTTTACTTACTTTTTTCCTTGTAAAAAGTGAATACATGTCCATTTCCTAAATATGCCTTTGATGGGCGAGTTTTTACTTACTTTTTCCTTGTAAAAAGTGAATACATGTCCATTTCCTAAACATGCCTTTGATGGGCGAGTTTTTATTTACTTTTTTCTTTGTAAATAGTGAATACATGTCCATTTCCTAAACATGCCTTTGATGGACGAGTTTTTACTTTCTTTTTCCCTTGTAAACAGTAAATACATGTCCATTTCTTAAACATGCCTTTGATGGGCGAGTTTTTACTTACTTTTTTTCTTTGCAAATAGTGAATACATATCCATTTCCTAAACATGCCTTTAATGGGCGAGTTTTTACTTACTTTTTTCTTGTAAAAAGTGAATACATGTCCATTTCCTAAACATGCCTTTGATGGACGAGTTTTTACTTTCTTTTTCCCTTGTAAACAGTAAATACATGTCCATTTCTTAAACATGCCTTTGATGGGCGAGTTTTTACTTACTTTTTCCTTGTGAAAAGTTAATGCATGTCCATTTCCTAAATATGCCTTTGATGGGCGAGTTTTTACTTACTTTTTCCTTGTAAAAAGTGAATACATGTCCATTTCCTAAACATGCCTTTGATGGGCGAGTTTTTACTTACTTTTTCCTTGCAAAAAGTGAATACATGTCCATTTCCTAAACATGCCTTTGATGGGCGAGTTTTTATTTACTTTTTTCCTTGTAAAAAGTGAATACATGTCCATTTCCTAAACAAGCCTTTTATGGGCGTGTTTTTACTCACTTTTTCCTTGTAAAAAGTGAATACATGTCCATTTCCTAAACATGCCTCTGATGGGCGAGTTTTTACTTACTTTTTCCTTGTAAAAAATGAATACATGTCCATTTCCTAAACATGCCTTTGATGGGCGAGTTTTTATTTACTTTTTTTCTTTGTAAATAGTGAATACATATCCATTTCCTAAACATGCCTTTGATGGGCGAGTTTTTACTTACTTTTTCCTTGTAAAAAGTGAATACATGTCCATTTCTTAAACATGACTTTGATGGGCGAGTTTTTATTTGCCTTCTTCCTTGTAAACAGTGAATACATATCCATTTCCTAAACATGCCTTTGATGGGCGAGTTTTTACTTACTTTTTTCCTTTTAAACAGTGAATACATGTCCATTTCCTACGAATAATTTTTGAAATTAGTGACTTGTTCTTTTGTTTTGATGGTCTCTAGCTGGTGGCTCGAGTATTTTACTCTTGCCTGAAGGATGACTATTGTTGGTTTACTAAAAAATTGATCGGAAATTTTCCTTTCTGGGATTAGAGAAATATAGTATGAGAATTATACGTTGATTTACGAAAAAGTAATCCGAGGGAAGCTTTTAAAGAGATAGTTGACAAGTTGATAATCGGATTGACGAAATTACACTGGTCAAATTTCCTCTAGGGACAATTTTTCTGTTGGCTTTTTTATTGCACGTTCCTATCGGCAGAATTTTATTGAAGTTGAGGGATGGTACCTTGCTTGAATATACGATGTAGGTCACATGATACAGGGGTAATTTTTTGTCTCTCCTTTAATCCCCCCCCACACCTTTACAATCTACTTAATGAGGGTATCCTCTCTTTGTTTATTAGCTCCCCTCTCTTCTTCACTCCAAATTTATCTCTCCTCCCCTTCTCTCCCACTTAGCCCCCTTTCTCTCCTCCCACTAAACCCCTCCCCCATATCCCCTTTTTTATTTACTTTAACGTCTAATGGTAATATTGTTCCTATATGCGGTGGTAATACCCGCCCAAATGTCATGCCGCCTATTCTAATTCGCCGACAATTTCCCTCCCCCTCCTTTGTATTACTAGTTCCACGTTGCGACTGAGTACTCTTCAGTGAACGGTCGTATCATGACTGAACCCGGCTATTTATTTCCTCAGTAGGTTCTGCCATCTTGAATACCTCTCTCCAGGAATTCAAATTGGTACTTGCTAATTCCGCGAGGTTTGGGGGACTCTACGTTTCCTCATTGAATTACACAAACCTTCCTACCTATATGATATAAGGATGAATAAAAATGCCATTAAGGAGGAATAAAAATGCCATTAAGTATGAATAAAATGTCATTAAGGACGAATAAAATGTCATTAAAGATGAATACAAATGCCATTAAGGATGAATAAACATGCCATTAATGGTGAATAAAAATGTCATTGAGGATGAAAAATGCCATTAAAGATGAAAATGCCTTTAAGGATGAATAAAAATGCCATTAAGTGTGAATAAAAATGTCATTGAGGATGAAAAATGCCATTAAAGATGAAAATGCCTTTAAGGATGAATAAAAATGCCATTAAGTGTGAATAAAAATGTCATTGAGGATGAAAAATGCCATTAAAGATGAAAATGCCTTTAAGGATGAATAAAAATGCCATTAAGTGTGAATAAAAATGTCATCAATGATAAATAAAATGCAATTAAGGATTAATAAAAATGTCATTAAGGATGAATAAAAATGTCATTAAGGATGAATTAAAATGCCATTAAGGGTGAATAAAAACGCCATTAATGGTGAATAAAAATGTCATTAAGGATGAAAATGCCATTAAGGATGAATAAAAAATGTCATTAAGGATGGATGAAAATGCCATAAGTAAAAATATCTAAGTGTGATATGCAGGACAACCACTAGTGGGGGCAGAGGCGCTAAGGAGAGAATCTTAGGGAAATGTTTGTTGTTACTTTAAGTTGAAAAAAATAGAAAACCAACGAGGGAATCGAAGTCTGAAAGTTTGTAAAGAGAGATGTGTAAAGAAGGTGAAGGTGGAAGAGGCGAAAATGTGTTAACATTTGAGCCGGAAGGAATGGTGGTTAAAGGTAGGACCCCTTGGGGCGGAGAGGCTAAAGGAGGCAACAGGATCTCGTATAGCCCCCCCCCCCCCTCTGATCAACTTTAAGGGAAAGGTTGCATGTTGTGGAAGACGTGCCAATATCGCTCTCATTACCTTGTATATTTACTTCTATTTTTATTTATATCCTCATTTTTTATTGATTTTCTTGCGTCTGTTTTTCCTTTTCCCTTTTGTGTGATGCTGGTTTTCCTTTAAAGGGTCATTCCCATAGTATGATTGGCCGAGGCTTGGAGTAATCACCTTAAGGATCCTATCCCCGAGGACGATTGCTCGGGGGTTTTCCTGAGCTGGGAATTGATGATTGTCCCGAGGTAGTTTATTATCAGCGCCCACCACACACTACAGGTCCTCTCGGCACTATATTTCAGGCTAACTCACACATATACAGTCCTTCTACAAACCCATCTTCCGAACAAAACATGGATCCCCAAACACCGCCCCCAAAATACAAGATTCATGGTCACACCCCCAATAATGGTCAGCTTGATGTTTGCTCCCAACTCCTTGAATATTCTTAGTTTGCGGAGATCCATTAATATCCAACGTCCTTGGCGGAATCTCGATCATTTAGTCACTCCCTTGGCAGAATACTCCGTCTCTCATCACCACGGCCAGATGTGTGTTTGGTAATTTTAGATTTATTCAAAACCAACGGGGGTATAGATTTGTTGAGACAGAAAGTGTAGAAGATACGGAATTGGAATTAGGTTGTATCGTAAACTCGGAGGAAACAACCAAAAGCATCTTTCAGAATAGGCGACCTTGAGTGTCTTACGGAGTTTGAAGGCGGAGGGCGGCGTCTGCATTATTGCAACGCTGATTAGAATATTTATTTCATAGGCGGCAGATGCTAAGACCTCTTTGGGTTCTATCTCATAGTGGCTATATCGTCTTTTCCTCGCTTGTCCAATATGGGAGCGATGCTGTGATTGGTAAGATGGTGATAGGCAGGAAACGCCATCTTTTATCGCAATTTTGAGGCAGAATCCTGGTCATGGGTTCTGAACCTGACTCATAACTCTATATTGGGTTAATTTGTATTCGCTAAGGATATGAGGGATAGTAACTAGTATACATTATTCATAGCATGTTTACTCATCCCTGAAAGAGCGAGGAGGGGGGCAGATGTGTACTTTAAAGTGATTTTTTTTGTTACTCCATAGAACTTATTGTTGACAAGGACTGCTATATCAGTGCTTGTTACGATTTTTCTATTATGATATTCGTCTCTATTCATTTTTCTTCATTTTTCCCTGACCATGTATTAATTATCAATCAAACAATCTTGCTTTCCTTCAATTATTTCCGATTGAAAAAGTGGAGTAAATTTGGTCTGTGTCACATCGGAAGAGTGAGATTGCAGCCTCAAAACAGAAACCATATTAAGGAAATCCGCAACAAAAAACAAAACAAAAGATGTGAAATATTGAAGAACTACAGAGGCGCGAGATCCCCATTAAAGAATACAGAAGACTAATAAAGAAAAATAAAAAATAAGAACTAAGGAGATGGCTGGTCACCCAGCAACTAACTCTAACTCTTACTCATTCCTCTTCACCACTTCATCCTAAACAACCCTATCCACTATACTATGACTATACACTTTTAACTCTATCTTTTTCAAGACGGAAGAGTTGGATTCAGACGTCCAAAATTGTACTTTCTTGTGATGGATAAAAGTAAGAAAGCACTTTTGAGTCTTCCTCCTCCGGGGGCCTCCTCACTGAAGCAAACGGCTTCATGATCATACCTTTGAGTCTTGTTTTTGTTCGAGCTTGAAAAATGTTCCAAGTCCCAGCTTTTGTGAAGGGCGGAGGAGAAATATAACAGTAATAGTCCCTCATAAAATTTAAATCGACCTTTGTTTACATTATACCAGTTCAAGACAAGGTTTACAAAAGTTTAAAACCCTTCCCCCCTTGTTTTCTGATTTTCCACAAGGTGGTTGTGGTAATTTAGAGGACTAACAACAACAACTACTAATATTAATACTACTAGTTTAGAAAAAAATCCCCAAACTTCAAATGAATCACAATCTATCCCAACTTTCTGATAGAAAGTTTTGTGGTTTCCCAACATGTTCTCCCTACAGTGGGGGCGTCAGGTCATGGGCAATAACCCTACAACTGACTTATTGAGGTTCGCGAGCCCTTCTGGCCCCAAATCCATCTTCAATTTATATGCTATCTTTGGTTTTTGCTTCTTAATTTTCAGTAATCTTCCGATGCCCTCGTTTTAAAGATTCCTATATGGCATCAGAGTCAAAGAAATTTACCTTTAATTGCGGCTAATATTAATAGAGTGGGGGACGGGGTAGTGACTAACGAAATGAAGGATTCTGGTTTTACCATTTCAAGATTTGGACACCCGATGGTTTGAACTTCCAACCACCAAACCAAGGGTTGGATATAAATTGGCTACAACAAGAATGAAACATGTGTTCCTTATGGTTTCGGGAGTCTTTTAGAGTAGTTGATTTTTAGGGTTTCGGAAGTATTTTCTTGTTAGACGGGAGGGGGGCATTATAATTTCTCCTCCCCCCAACACAAAGAATAGGAAGACAAAAATATGGTATCAGGCGAATCGGTGGCCAAATCAGTAGCTAGCTAATATGAACACCATAGAACATGTATGGCCAATACTAGAAATGTTTTGCTTAAAATATCTCCCATAGTGCCTGGTAATGGATAGGGCATTGGATTGCAACCCAAAGGTACCAGGTTCGATTTCCGGCGAGAACGAACACAATAAATGGCCTTCGTAGGGCATTGGTTTGAGATTCAAGCATGCGCCCAGACAGCACCGACCAAGTACGTCCCCATAGACACATACAACACATCACTCTTCCCGAATTCTGCGGAAAAGGATTTTATATCCATACTCCCCCGCCGCGGAACGGAAGGCCCTGTCTCAGAGGTCGAACGGTTCGGTTCTCTGTTTATGGTTGGTGGCAAAAACAAAGCCATGCCGCTCTTTCTTTCGGCTTGTCAATGATTGACATTCTGATCTTATGTAAATTTCACTCTCTGTTTGTGGAACTTCACTGACGATTGGAGAAGAACGGGTAGCGCTATTAGCTAAAAATGAACTAAAATCTATGTGCTCTTAAAGCAGCTTATGAAAATTAAATAAAGATTGAACTGCTATTCCTTAATTCTTCAATTAATAAATATTTGGTTGGCCAGAAAGTCCTGACTTACTTAGGAAGCGGAAGCTTGTTTACAGTTTTTTTTTATTCAAAGCTGACTTGTATCTGGGACAGATTCGGATGCTGGCTGATCGCTGGAAGGAGATCGTAGAGAATGATGGACTTTATTTGAAGAATAAATGTTGATATTGCTCAATAAAATGTTGTTTTTGTCTTTCCGCTTCCTAAGTGAGTCAGGACTTTCTAGCCAACCTAATAGTTCATTATTTTGCACGAAAGTTGTGACAGCGAAATTTCGAATGTGTAATTGAATGAAAGTTTTGATTGGCAGGAAAAGTGAAACTTAGCCTCTTTGTCTCAGAGCGATTTTAGCAAACGAGTTATATCGATCCCACGGTAGCATTTCCACCACAGCCCAAAAGACAGTAACTCCCACGGCTGCCCCAAAAGACTGCGTAACTGTTGTTTTTAAGCTTTCTCTTTTTCCTATTTGCTAACTCTTTTTTTTTCTTTTTCTTTTAGGTGAGACACGACTTCATCGACTGGAACCCGGTGAGATAGCGCTTGATCCGTGATGATTTTTTTCTCTACCTATGTAAGGGAGAGGATCCGTCTCAAGGCAGTGTAATTCCTTCCTCCAGTACGGATTTCAAGGGCGACCTTCCTTGATCACCTAAGCAGAATCACAATGCAGAGGTTTCGGAAACGGAGATAACTAAAGTTCTTGTAATTCTCAAGGGCTTGTAAGTCTTACGATGAGGTCCTTGTATTCTTTGGTAGGTGCTTGCTTATGGGCCATTTTAGCTTTTTTTTTCATCGTTTATCATTATTTTCTTATTAATTCGTTTCGTAATTCTTCTTTCCTCTTTCTTCGGCCACTTTTTGGGGCATAAATTTTATTTATTTTAATTATATTTTTATATATTTTACTTATTTATTTATGCCTATTTTTACATGGTGGAAATCTCGTGATAATTTTCTTTGCTCAATTGCATTAACCTTTAGCTTATCCTGAGTGCCACCACCCCAGCGGATGGGCGTCAAGTCTATTTCTCTCAAAAAAACTCACTTAAAATGTTTAAACACCGCAAAAAGGCCTTAAATACCCCTCTTCCCCCATTTAAACACGCGAAGTAAGTGATACTTCCATCGGATTTAGACGAAAAGGTAAACTTCCAAGTGGGGAAATATTGTGGGCTAGAACCGACAGAAGAAGAAAAGGGTCTTTTCTCGGAACAGGCCTGGCAGCGAATTAGGCGTTCAAAGCTATCACGAGGTTAGGTTAGGCTAAAGTTATGTGAGGTTAAGTTAGATTAGGTTAGGTTAGGATAGCGACTTTGCAAAAATGAACACATTATGAAACTTTCATTAATATGTTCGGGTTGCCGTTGGCGCTGTAATGAACGTGAACGCAATTTCAGTGTTGGATTGCGAAAAGACACTTGGTTAGAAGAATCAAAATTATCTTCTGAGACAATTGTTTATTTGATTCACTCATGTTGCAAAAGGTTGACAACAACTGTGGGGGGTTTTCAAGGGTTTAAAATGTCAACAGAAGCCATAACTGATTGGAAAAACTTTCTGCGAGAAGTTTGCGCCAGTTCCTTGCTCGAAAACCTAACCTAACCTAACTTGTTGTATTCACTCTACTACCCTCGAACATCATCGCATAACCTTAACTTTGCTATAGCCTCGAACGCCTAATTCGCTTCCGGGATCGTTCCGAAAAAGACCCGAATAAAAGGACTCTAATCGGAAAAGTAGAGAAAAAGGTCCTCATTATGACCATAACTGCATTGAAACCTCACAAATGCTTACTCTTTGTCGATGTTCCTCTATGTGGGCACTCATCCCAACATGCCCCTGATGACCTTGGAGTCACGAAGTTCCACAATCTATAGGTTAAAAAAACATCCATCGATACCCACGATACTCACCAGGACTGTTCCGTTGTGCCTTTGGGCTCAGTAGCGATTTTCATTCTGATCTTGATGTGTACTTCATTATCCGGTTAGGGGATCTCGTCCATTATGGGGAATGGAGAAATTTACCCACCTACCTACATACTAAGTGAACATAAAACCAACGAGTGTCGTGGAGAAAGTGAAGATGAAGAAAGGGAAAATATGTTCGATTTGTGCCCCTCCTTCTGGTCTTGTAACTATGGCTATGGCGCCAATGACCATCAGTCGGTGGATGGGGCACAAAGTCAAGGAGATCAGGCAGTCGGCGGAACGGAATCATTCTTGGTGAGAAAGGTCTGCCTGGTAGTTTGGTACACGGTGTAATCTGACGTTGAATGATGATTCTTGCAAGGGGTTCGATCGTAGAAGAAGGACGTGTGACCCTAAGTGATCACAGCAACTCAGCTTGTTTTGCCTGCCCGTCTTCGAAACCCAGTACGATGCAGTGGTGGAGAGCAAAGGGAGCTGTATGGGGATCTGGCCCCGAAGAATCTCGGCTGATCTGAAGTTTACAAGGGTTTTATATGATAGAAGGTGGTGGCTCACTTCCAAAAGGGTTTACCAATAGGATACTACTTAGAAGGAGCTATTGGCTAATTTAATGGAAGTCTTCCAATCCTATATTACGTGGCATGAGTTTTCACAGGTTTTTTAAGTGAGTCTACCAATACTAACCTAAGAAGGGGAGGTCACTTCCAACATTGCGTGTTTATTTGCTACTTTTACGATCAGTAGGCGGGCATACACTTTTTCCTAACTTATCTTAGAACTGTGTGGCACCGGTAATTAGAAAATGATTTTTTGAATAGTATAACAGATCCCTAAGCATTTTAGCGCACCAGTGTTTTCGCTAATATTTGCTTTCAATAGCAGATTCTTGCAGCAATATCATCGAGAGATGTAAAATTTAATTACAAATTTGATAAACATGAGAAAATTGGATACTAAAAACATCCGATCTTTTTAGCAGTGGTTTTGTATGGTTAGACGGGCGAATTTTGCTGTTGTATCATTTACGGTCGAAAAATCAATTACAAAGTTTTGCCACATATGTGGGAGACTGAGATAAAGAACCGCTGAAGTTTGAAAACAAAATGAAAACTTTGTGAACTGCTAAGCGCTTAATTCGTATCCGTCTATCTATTATCTATCGATCTATCTGTCTATCTAATTATATGCAAATGTGTTTTTTCCTATGAAAGTGAGAGGCGGGCTTCCCATTTCATCTAACTATACTATAGTTACCTTTTTGTTAAGGCACTTAAATAATAGACGGAAGTCATGGCCCAGGAAGGTGCGGGTTCCCCAGGATGTCAGCTATAGCATGGACACCCATGATATATCAGATATTCCCTGGGGCGGGGGGGATACAACTCTTCCGTATCTGATAACATCCACAAAGAAAAGCCATATCCCTTTGCGACTCTGATGCCGGGAGGGCACGCATTTCTTCAGATATTACCTGCAACATGGTTGCCCCTGGCTACACCATTAAATCAGTCCGTTAAAATTATTGGTCTGGTTTGAGGGTTCGCTATTCAGGATCCCAATTTACGTTAATTTAGGCTTTTGACCGATAAATCCTATTAATTGGTCATATATCAAAGGACAAATTAAATGATTCCTTATAATCGTATATTCAACAGCCTGGCAAATTAAATTTAATTGGGGTTCAATTAAATCCACAATTATACTGATTTTTCCTTGTGATCGGCATTTAAATTTGCTGCTCGATCATTATCCCACGCCTGGCTTGATTTTCCCACGGTGTAAATGGCCCTGTCCTTTTCTTGAGCTGTGAGGATATCTATTTAGTCTTTAATGAATATTAATATTCAGTAGTAGGGGGTTAAACATACCCCTCCCGTTATTAAATGATCGTCCTATTTGTGGTATCATGTGTTTGATTAAGGGTTATTAAATGTTATTAATGATATTACTTGCAATAATTTGTATAACCCCTTTCAGGGTGCGGCTCTTAGCAATCAGTTTTGTTTAAATTTATTATTAATCTCACGGAGCAAACAGGTTCTATACTAGCATGTTCGTTCGGTAGATGGCGGTACTATGTTACGAGTTGTTTTGGTTATTAATGATAAAAAAAGGGGTTAATTCCAAAAAATAAAGTGGAAAACTGGAGATGTGACATGAACAGGAAGAATAGGAATCGTGTGAAAGTTCGTCTCTCCCATAACGAATCTTGTCCCCTTTAAATGCTGGGGCCGGATTTCGACTATCCTTAGGGGTATGTGGAAATGGACCGTCCGTTGAACAGGAACCCAACTAAGCCAGAGGTATTCATCCCTTACCATTCACTTAAATGTCCTTTTAAATCGATTCGTTAATGTTTCTTTTTAATTGAATCCTCACGAAAAAGATTTTAAAGTTTCGGACCGACTTTCTTTTTATCTCCCCCTTTTTAAATGCCTTCGTCAAATGGGATCAAGCCAAAATGATGAATGGCCGACAGGTAAACAAAAAGGAGGTTAGAAATGAGCTGCCCGTAGTTGGGGGATGGGAGGGAAGGGAGGGGGGAGGGGGAGGATTGAGTAGGAAACGTATACTTGGTAATATATCAGCCGCAGATCTACCTGCGATTTTAGCAAGGTGCTTACTCTCATTTACTATTCCTGTTTATGGAGTTCTTACACGGATACTTTATGTTGCTAGAGACTGTCGCAAGGCTAAGAGCAAACCTCGAAAGCACATTTCATGTAAACTTCCGCCCTCAAGTGTCACTCGACGCGTATTTATTCGCCACCCTGCGAAAAACAGGGAGTGTCAGCGAGTAAACACTCACACGAATTCGTGTGCACAATCAGGTAAACACTCGCACTCGCGAATTCGTGTACACAATCAGGTAAACACTCGCGCTCGCGAATTCGTGTACACAATCAGGTAAACACTCGCACTCACGAATTTGTGGACACAATCAGGTAAACACTCGCACTCGCGAATTCGTGTACACAATCAGGTAAACACTCGCCCTCGCGAATTCGTGTACACAATCAGGTAAACACTCGCCCTCGCGAATTCGTGTACACAATCAGGTAAACACTCGCGCTCGCGAATTCGTGTACACAATCAGGTAAACACTCGCCCTCGCGAATTCGTGTACACAATCAGGTAAACACTCGCCCTCGCGAATTCGTGTACACAATCAGGTAAACACTCGCACTCACCAATTCGTGTGCACAATCAGGTAAACACTCGCACTCGCGAATACGTGTACACAAACAGGTAAACACTCGCACTCACGAATTCGTGTACACAATCAAGTAAACACTCACATTCACACGAAATCGTGTACGCAATCAGATAAACACTCACACAAAATAGTGTACACAATGATGTAAACCTCAGACGAAATCGTGCACACAATCAGGTAAACACTCACATTCACACGAAATCGTGTACACAATCAGGTAAACACGCTCACACGAAATTGTGTACACAATCAGGTAGACACACACGAAATCGTGCATACAAGCAGGTAAACGCTCACATTTACAGGATTCGTGTACACCATCAAGGTAAACAACTCACACGAAATCGTGTACAGTAAAAGGTAAAAAACTCCTGAGGGAATGTTAAGGACTAATACTCATTCTTTGAGTGCATTATACTACGAGCAGAAGATGTCGCCCCTTCTTTCACTAATAATAATAATAATAATGATAATAATAAGTATTTATAATGAGCCGTTCAGGGCTGTTAGCCCTCACAGAGCTCTCTTTATTAAGAGCGTAACGCCCTCTTTCGTCCTCGATCTGGCCTATCCTAACGTGGGAAAGAATGAAGAAGAGAGAAATGAAAAAAGATAAAAAATTGTCTGCACCCAAATATTATCACCCCTTAAATGCTGAATGATGGGACACTTAAGGCCGATTTGAAGCCTGGGTAAAAGAAATATGTCCTGGCTAACCTTGAGTGGACCCTGGAATTTTTGATGGTCTAAATTTTGTGGTTGTTCACTTGGACGAGTAGGTCGAGTTTTTATAAGAGGAAAAAGAACGGACTTTCTTATGGTCTTTTTTCCTTCTTATGGAGTCTTTTTCCTTATTATAGAATCTTTTTCCTTTTTAGGGAGTGTTTTCCTTTTTAATGTATCTTTTTAGGGAGTTTTTTTTCCTGCTGGAGAATTTTTTTCGTTTGGGAGGTATTTCCTTCTTATTGGGTCCTTTATCCTTGTAGTCTTTTTATTCTTCTTATGAAGTCTTTTTCCTTATGGAATCTTTTTCTTATTATAGTCCTTTTCATTATTATGGAATCTTTTCTTCCTTGTGGAATCTTTTTTTCTTCTTATTGAGTCTTTTTTCCTTCCTAAGGAGTTTTTTCCTTCTTATTGAGTCTTTTTTTTTCTTAAATGATTTCGACAGTCACCACATGAGAATTCTTATTATATCTAGAGATTTATCATCGTTCCTTCCGTGCTCATCTTCATTATCTTTTCGTGTTTCTGTTTCTTATTCGTAAATCTCTTTCACATTCCTCGTTGTCTTAAACTACCTTACTTAAATATCTATCAATAGCCCATCACTGAGGACCTTATTTATTTAATTGCGCTGCCTGTCCCTTTTGAATCGTGAACAAGGTCTTCCAGTGCTTATTGAAATTCACATAAAGATTATAATGACGATCGCCGACAAGCCCATAAACACCGCGGGCCGCTCCTAATTGAAATAGAATGTGTAGGAAGAGTGGTAGTACTGTTTAGTCTCGGACTAGCGAGCCGGGAACCCTTCGTGACCCAAGGAAATGGGCACCCCTTCAGCTTCAGGGGAGTGTGGAATTGAAAATCCCTTGGGTAGAATTCAGGACGGAAGAGTGATTTTCTGTGTGTGTGTGAAAGAGAGGTGGTAGAGAGGGACAGCGACGTTTTGATTGGCTATTTTTGTGATGGTGAATAAGATGCTGTTTGCGAGCTTGCCTCAGATTAAACGCGCCGCCTGATGACGCTAAGTCTCTTAAAGCGCCAATTTTCCGTGCCCTCTCCTGCACCGCATCGAACCCCCTACCAATGCGTGAAATTACAACGCCTTATCCACTCGACCAACGAGGACGTCAATATAGTTTGCTACTATGACTGCCCTTGTAGGTGGGCGCCAGATTGACTTTTATTAAAACTAAACTTGTTAAAAAAACTGCCATCCAACCAGGGTAAAGTTACGTCACGTTGTTTAGGGCTAGTCGCTCGATAGGGCCCCATTTACAGTAGGTAGGAATTGGAACGGATGCTCTTTGTTGCTGGGATCCGTTTGTCGGGTCCCATATTTTTTAAAAAATAAATTTAAATCGAAAACCAATGAGAGAATCAAGGTGGTGAATATAGAGGAACTTAGAATGTCTGGAAGATAGCTGCAGATGCCCCTACAAGCAATTGGGCTAGGAGGGCACTCAACTGCTGGATTTGGGGTCTGGAAGACACGCAAAGATCCCACATTAAACTATACTTCTATACTGAGATATGCATAAAAAAGTGTATATCGATGGTAAAACGCGTACCAAAGCGACTCTAGCGTTGTTCTCCAAGGCCCTGTTTTGCTCCTCAATCTGTTGTCCTTTGCATTCCTTTCAATGGTTTTATTCTTTTTCTCGCAATTTATACGTTTATCTTGGATCCTGGTGCTGATTTTTATAGCTTTTTTCATTGACTTGCGATGGAGGTAAATTTGTAATGTCGTTCCTGGTAATCTTGGTTCTTAGTACTACTTTTTATCGCTCTTTTCATTGAGTTGCGATGACGGTAAAGTTGTAACGTCGTTAATTCATGATCCGAGATGTTGAAATCGATTTCGTGTGGCTGTTCTCAAGTTCCATTAAGCCATCTGCGATTAATGATTGATTGCGCGAAAGAAAAGTCCAAAAAGCTTCACTCGCGTTCACTAGAAATGGTAATGAATTTGAACCCGCATACGATAAGGAGCTAGGATAAAAGGTAATAAAAACAAAAACCAACGAAAGCATCTCCGATTTAGGATAAAAAAAGGAGTAAAGATAGGGGTGGGGAGTCAATAGAACTGCGTATGTGTGTAAGGTACATAGCTGGGATAGACAAATTGGATGTTTTGGAGTTGGAGAGAGCACAACTTTCCTAGATCTTCCCGTGTTTTGCGTTAAAGGTTGGTACCACTGTGAGTTGCGAAGGAAGGGTTCGTAACAGGTACTCTTCAATCTTTTTGCAGGTGGTTTCAAATGTAACATGCGAACAAATTTTATAGGCATTCTATGACCTTTGGATCATTTAATCCAGTAATAAACTCTGGGCTTACGGAATTTATACGTCTTGATGTGTGTGTGTACATTTGTGAAGTGTGTTCGGATGTGTTTACTTGTGCAAAAAACGTGTTATATAATTCTATAAAATGCCGCTAGTATCATTTTCAAACTTCTCTTCTTGGATTAACTTGCACGAGTGTCCTCTAATGGGTAATTTTATATGTCAGCTGCTTTATTTATTTATTTATTTTGCTAATCCCTTAATTCTCGAATGTTTTTTTATGGTTTCATCAAGATGGATCAGTATATAAATGGGTACATGAAACTGGCTTTGATTCCGACAGAGTTCGATAACGATTTGGGCCTAAATGTTTTGTGTATCACAAATATCCAATGATACATTGGGCTTCGTTGCTATTACGCTTTCAATTCCGAAGAAAAAAAGATTGTCATTGTAATCTTTATGTGAATTTCATCATACGATCGAGGGGCCTCGTCCACGATTGAAAATGGGGTGACGCAATGAACTAACAGGGAATTTTAGTACAGTAGGGAAATAATGAAGGTTGGTAACATATATTTAAAAAAAGAGAAGCTAAATATATATAAAATGATCGTTCCTGCAACGATAAAAACCCTACTACGAACTTGAACGCCCCCTCTTCCGGGAGGGTGGGGGGGGGGAATGAAATCATGAATTGCCCTTACACTGAAAATATTGCAAAAATCGAGAAGACAGACAATGGATAAAGCAAAGTGAACCAAAAAGTTCAATAAAATTTAACAAAAAGTAAATAAAAGGTCAATCAATGGCATAGACCGAATAAAGTGCTGTATCATGTTGACCTGACTAAATCACTCGGATGCTGCAATCTTGTCGGGGTCAAGCTTGAGAACCACAATGAAGACCCTGGTACTCGAAGGCAGAGGCCATTGCCAGAGAAATCTCGTTAAAATTGAAGATTCGCATTTTCTGTGGCCCATTTATTTTAATCTTGGCATTGATTGACACTCGGTCTGATGCAAGCAATGGCTATAAATGTGCCACTCCTTCCTGCCATCTTATTATTAATTATTTATTTAAACCTAAAAATAGAAAACCAACGTGGGGTTATGGGGTTATCCGCCAAAAGTTTCTAAGGAGATACCTGTAGTAGTAGTGGTTCGCCAACATGCGGATCCCCTACCGGATAATGAAATAGATATAAAGGTCAGTATGACAATCGCTGATGAGCCAGAGGGTACCAGGGGCCGGTTCTCTTTGGGGAGAGGTGACAGGAAGTATTATGTTCTGATACCAGTCGGAGGTATGTGGATATAGATACCCATCGGCAGGATTCCTTGCAACGGAGAATGTGTGTGTTGTGCTGCGAAGACGGGAAAGGAAAGAAAGCATTGTTTTAACTGGCTATGTGTGTGTTAGGAAGTGTAAGATCTACCCACCCGAATACAGGGGTGAGTACAGCGCGTCCACCAATGGGTAGCCAGATCTCTTCGTGCGCTGACGTTTTGTGTCCGCCCTTACCGGGATCGAACCCGGTACCGCGACGTTGGCAGACCAACGCCGTATCCACTCGGCTAGCAAGAGCTATAAAGAAAGGGGGTAAAGATTGAGGAAGTGAAGATATATGAAAGATATATTGACGCAGAGCCTCCTGCAGGCATTTGGGCCCGAAGGGGAGACAAGCCTCAGAGTCTGCCTGAAATCCCTTTTTGCGGGTGCGTAAAATATTTTTGCCACTAGAATTTGCAGCGCAATAGTAAAGAGGCTGCATAACGTTTGGGAGGAGAGATCTGCTAACAAATTGTAGATTGAAGTAGTAAAAATGGGTGGTAGATATATACCCACAGATACTTAAGTGTGAATGCTACACCTGAAACTTCCGTTCTAGTTGTGGAGATGTGTGGTAGATGTTGATTTTTGTTGATTAATGATGGAATAAATTTATCACTGGAAACTTACAAGCGATTGGTAATTTCAGAGATCGATGCTATAAAATTGTCTAGAAAATGGAGTGGGTTGGGTATTTAGTCGCGTGTAAGCGACTTTATCAGTTACTATGTCGGTCCCTAGGTCGGTCAATCTGATGGTAATCATTTTACTTTTCAATGAGCTTTTTGACAATATCATCGTAACTATTCGGCCGATTCTAACGAAATTTGAAACCCTTATGTTGTTTTACATTCTCTTTCGAACGATGCAATTGGCAAGGTCCTCCCTAGGATAGTGCGAGAAATATTAAAATAAAACTAACTACGGTCGGATTGCCCCACTTATTGAAAGTCTTGAAGGTCGTGAGGTCATAGGTCAGAATAATTGAGATCACGCGGCTTAGGTATGTTGACCTTGTTTTTGTATTGAGATGGAAATCAATCTTGCATAAACAGTCAGGTTTTATCTTAGTTCGAACTCGTGTGTACCTATTCCGTTTTTCGAGGATAGAAATATATTTTTCTAAATTAATGTTCCGTCCACTGAGGTCCCTCACTGCGTAAACAGTTCCCGAGTCTTTAACAACTGCACCGCCATGTTTGACTCTTTGGTCTTTATTATAGAACTATGGTCAAAAGATTTCGCAAATGCTTGGCCCCTAGAAGTCCTATCCGTTTCCCAGCACGATGGACACAAAATAGCTCGCTATTTGATTGGAAATTGCCTAGATCTTGATCCGATCGGAAATCTATTAAGTGATCATCAGCTCGGTATTTGATTTGGTGGCTTGGAAACTGCCTAGATCTTGATCCGATCGTAAATCTGTTAAGTGATCACCAGATCGGTATTTGATTTGGTGGCTTGGAAATTGCCTATATCTTGATCCGATCGGAAATCTATTAGTGATCATCAGCTCGGTATTTGATTTGGTGGCTTGGAAACTGCCTAGATCTTGATCCGATCGGAAATCTATTAAGTGATCATCAGCTCTGTATTTGATTTGGTGGCTTGGAAATTGCCTATATCTTGATCCGATCGAAAATCTGTTAAGTGATCATCAAAAATGACAAATTGAGAAATGAAAACCCTCAAATTCTGACAACCTCAGAAGAGCCATTGCTCAGATTTGCCTCTGATGTTTGATATCTAAGCAGAACGAATCCCAGTCATTCATGATTATCTCTTATCAGGGTCGTAGCTCATATTATACTTATAGATATCTTTTTGATTGCCCATTAAGATAATTTAGAAGCATGTGAATGATGTAGGTAAACAATGAAAATAAAACTGAGGAACAACAAAGATTGGCTGGACTAAAAATCTTTTGGCCAGGATTGTACAGACTATTGCGCTCTTCAGATTCAGGACATTCTACTTCACGAAAACGAAGTATATGATACACATCTTTATTTTCTTAATACTAATCATAATTGAAATTATTCTCTTTGCCGCACTTCAATAATAACTGTTGAAGATAATTTAGGCCATGTACAAGTCTTAATTTGTTTTCTGCCGTTAATAAATTGTTAAAGTGTGTATGTGTGGGTGGGAGAAGATTCTATGTATTTCCTCTATCCGCACAGTAAATTTGGAATACCCAATCACCCACTACAACGAAATTTAATGATCTATCTCTAGCTCCGCCCGAAATAGTCATCATAAAACACCCAGTCACCTATTTTTAGCTAAAAAAATAATCAGGACCCCAAAGGGAGGAGGCAACTAGCCACACTAGACCCACTTTGAGGAAATAGAGTCATTATAAAATACAGTCACTTGCTTAAAGACCCCATAAAGAATGAACATTAGAGCGTCGAACAACATCTGGCAACTGCCTTTAAGTTCGAACTCTAAGGTTATTTTCGAAATGGGGTCTTTGCTCCCAAACTCCCTTTTATAGTTGGGGTTGCACCCTACTCCATTCCGTTATTTATATTCAACTCGTAGTATACATATTTCGAAAGTATCATTAGGTTCGAATTCAAAGGCGGTGGCCCGACGTCTTTAGTCCCAATTCTTCTCTCCAGACATTATATAAGCATCGCCCCCGAATACTAATTAAATCGATCATATTCTCTTTAATATTGAGTTATATAAAATGTCCATATCATATTTTAATTCACACAAATAAAATCACTTTAAAATGATATATAATACAATATGATGCGATGCCATTTGACAATATGACTGTGTATTCTATATTTAATAACAACACGGTTTGTGATTTAGATTACTGCCATGTTGACACTACAAAGTGGGTATGGCGAGAGTCTAAAATATCGGTCGATGGAATAATTCGCCTTTGAATTAACAAACAGTTCGTCATGTAAGAAAATCCGAAATTTCTTGGTAATTTCTCAGTCAAGGCATGCTCTGGACATGTTTTTTTTTTCAGCAACTTAGACGAGAGGAAACTGATTATAATTATTGTAAACATTTCGAATGAATACATTTTATTACAAAAGTACGCGGGGAGTTTTCTTTTTGCATGTTCACATGTTTGCAACATAGTTATTACTATTATTATTATTATTCTGTAAAACGAAGGAAATCAAGGATGACATGTCAACTACAAAGTTCGGGAACAGTGGATCGTACAAAATTGGTGTGGATAGATGTAAATTTGTGCAGGAACGTAGCCTGAGTAATCTGAGAAGAAGACCACTAGTAGGCTATGGGCTCGGCAGGTCGCTTTACTACCCAAAACCTGTTCAACCTTCAAACGAAGACAGATCTTCAAGCGCGATGGTAGGTAAGCTAATGTGAATTAATTGGACTCACTTTGAGAAATGACAACTTCTCTTTCCATTAAATCTCATAGATTCTTCTTGTAATATTCCGAGACTTTGATCCGAAGTCTCTTTATATCTTTACTGCGGCCACATACTCGATATGATATTGCAGTCTAAATAGGAATTACAGAAGAATTGCGGAACGGGTAGAAGAAGAAATAAGACGAGAGAACTTCGTTAAATGCATATCATTTTGAATTCTGAAAGGAAGTTTTACATTGGAGTATGTAGGCTTTGAAGTGACGTTTCGTCAGCAATAATTGCAGTTTTCCAGACCTGAAGATCAGCATTGATTGTCGGAGATACATTGCTTAAATTGAATTCCATTTAAATGAGAGAATTACTAAAGCGGAATATTGAGTGGCTAAAATTCTTAATTTATTAAATTGTTGTGGCTAAATATTCATCATCACCTCGCCTTCATTTGTCTGACTTCGTCATCGCAAACAAATGGTGCACGGAGAGAAACAATGCGTGATAGGTGCTTGCTTCGTCTTGCATTCATTGCCTATTTTGTTAAATTCAGTCTAATTATGCTTGTTTGCTACCATCTTGACATGAAACCCATTGGGTGCATGCAATCGGCGAAGCAGATACGATTTGAGAGAGTCGTTTGACAAGATTAATTCTCGCTTTTGAGAAGCGGTCGACTTCTTTCGTCGACTGAGGAAAATACATATGTGACGTTAAATAAACTATTAATTGATCGGGATGACATAAATGGACCAAGTTAAACGGAGTTCTAAGTTTGTAAATTTTATCTCTGGGCTTTTGTTAAATATTCTTTCTGAGGACTGGAAAAATAAACCTTATTGCTTTCAAATGTATTCTTGTTGACGCGATGGAGTTTTTTATATTTTTTTTATTTTTATTCTCGGTTTCATTTATTTTTTTTTCTCTTCTCAGCCCTTTTAGCCCAACTCTTCACCAGCTGGTAGTCGCCATCAATTTTCTTTTCATTTAGTGTCTGGTTGACAGTGAGGATAGAGTCGGAATACGCGCTATGATCCACACCGTTTCATTCTCTCAAATCTTTACTCTGTCCAGGTTTAGTTGTCACTCTATTTTCGAGTTATGTTTATAGTCGCGGGCGACCCTACATCTCTATGTCGGTCGGTTACCGTTTTGCTTTTTTTTTGTTTTGGTAATAACATTGTAACTATTAAGCCGATTCTAACGAAATTTTAAACTCTTATGTTTTTTTATTACATTATCTTTCGAATGATATAATTGCCAAAGTCCTCCCAAGTTAGTCCTAGAATTATTTTATTTTGGCAATAACATCAAAACTATTTGGCCGACTCTAACGAAATTTGAAGCCCATATGTTGTTTTACATTCTCTTTTGAATGATATGATTGCGAAAGTCCTCCCAAGATTATCCGGAGAATTATTTGGCAATAAAATCATAACTATTCGGCCGATTCTAACGAGATTTGAAACCTTTATGTTGTTTTACATTCTCTTTCGAAGGATATAATTACCAAGGCCCTCCCAAGGTTAGTCTGGAAATTATTGAAAGTTTTGAAGGTCGTAAGGTTATAAATTAGAATAAGTGAGAGCACGCGACTTTTAGTCAGCAGACCTTGTTTACTAAATTGGTAATGAAAACCAAATCTTGACATTTCTCTTCGATTTATTAGTACTTCTTTCTCATATAAATAATGCACAAGGATTTTAATTTTAGTGTTAGGTTTAGCTGTCACTGTATTCTTCAAGTTTGCTTTAATATCTTCCTCTCTTGCTCAGACTCAATCTGAACTGGAAGTTATCCTTTTCATTGTTTGTTCCTGGAACCTTTTAAGTGCTATTTGCCATCCATGATCCCTGTTACTTATTTTCGCACGGACTTGTGCAACGTTTTGCAGAACGGTAACAATCCAGGAATGCAAATGTAGGAGTCATAAAATGGATTAAATTATGCGTTTGCAATGGAATATTATTTTGAAACTCTATATACTATACTCATATCCATAAACGTCTTGAAAATATCAACAAACCAATGTGTTTTGAACGTACAAAATAGCTTTCTATTTATAGTACTGACAATTGTTACAAAAGTAACAAGGAGTAACAAGGAGTAACAAGGAAAGTAAGTACCCTAGGTCACCTTACGGTCCATTCAAAGAGGGTACCTTTGGACGAACAATCGAACAGGCACATGGCTGCTCAATTGTTTTGCGTCCCTGAACGTCCGCTTTTCAAGACTTTGTCTAGTCTTGACTTAAACTGGTCAACAGATTCACTGTTGACAACTTCCACTGGAAGTGCGTTCCACTTACCGCAGATACTGTACGTGAAAAAGTTTCCACACAGGTTGCGGTTGTAACGCTTCAGGTTAAGTTTGAAGCCGTGATTGCGCGTTCTGTTCTCACTCAGTGGGAAAATATCCCGGTAGTCAACATTGTCGAACCCTCGAAGTATTTTGAAAACTTCGATGAGCTGACCACGCGGTCTACGGGTTTCCAGCGAGAACAGATTTAATTCCCTTAGTCTATCCTCATAACTTTTATGTCGGATAGAGGGAATCAGCTTGGTTGCCCTGGCTTGTACGCGTTCCAATCTCGCGATGGCCTTTCGCAATGAAGGACTCCAAAATTGTACGGCATACTCCAGGTGCGGTCGGACAAGTAAGTTGTACAGGCACAGTACAATCTCCTGGTTCCGATAACCAAACTGGCGCTTAATATAGCCTAGCATCCTTTGGGCCTTTTTCTCCGCCTCAATGCACTGTTTCGAGAACTTGAGGTCACTAGTGATTTTTAAACCCAAGTCCTTCTCAGTGTCGGTGGATTCCATAGCAGTGCCCTTAAGGATATACTGAGATTGGGGGTTTCTGTGGCCGATATGCATCACTTTGCATTTGCCCACGTTAAAAGGCATTTGCCACGTGTCCGACCACTCCCCAATCTTCCCAAGATCTTCCTGCAGGCGGGCAGTATATCCATCCTTTGCAACGTTCATACCAAGCTTGGTATCGTCGGCAAATTTGGAACTCTTCGCAACCATGTCACCGTCCATGTCGTTGACGTAGATGATGAATAGTAGTGGTCCCAGGACAGAACCTTGAGGGACCCCGCTAGTAACGGGCACCCACTCAGAAGACTGTCCATTCACCACCACCCGTTGCCGTCTGCCACTTAACCAGTTCTCGATCCAGCCGGCTACCTTTCCGTCTATGCCAAGCGCTCGCACTTTCCGGAGAAGGCGGCGGTGTGGTACCTTATCAAAGGCTTTCTGAAAGTCTAGGTAGACCACATCCAACGCCTTGTCCCGATCGTGCTCACTGAAAACGAAGTGGAAGAATTCCACAAGGTTCGTCAGGCATGACCGTTGCCTTCGGAAGCCGTGCTGGGAACTCCTCAGTAGCAGGTTTGACTCTAAATACGACGTCACTTTGTCCACCATGATGCTTTCGATGAGTTTACCGACTATCGAAGTCAGACTGATAGGTCGGTAGTTCGACGGTTGGTTACGGTCTCCTTTCTTGAAGATAGGAGTCACCTCCGCCTCACGCCAGTTTCTAGGAACGCATTTGGTCCAGATTGACATGTTAAAGATAGCGCACAGATGTCGTGATACTTTATCGCACACTTCCTTCAACACTTTAGGTAGAAACCCGTCCAGGCCAGGGAACTTATTCGTCTTTAGAAGCTCTGGGAAAAGTAGTTAGAGTAATTTTAAGCTTTAAATTGTTAGAACCACCTATCAGCGAGATTAATTCCTTATAAATTGTTAGAACCCCCTATCAGCGAGATTAATTCTTTGTAAATTCTGAGAACCCCCCTATCAGCGAGATTAATTCTTTATAAATTGTTAGATCCCCCTCTCAGCGAGATTAATTCTTTATAAATTGTTAGAACCCCCTATCAGCGAGATTAATTACTTATAAATTGTTAGAACCCCCCTATCAGCGAGATTAATTCTTTATAAATTGTTAGGACCCCATATCAGCGAGATTAATTCTTTATAAATTGTTAGAACCCCCTATCAGCGAGATTAATTCTTTGTAAATTATTACAACCCCCCTATCAGCGAGATTTATTCTTTATAAATTGTTAGACCCCCTATCAGCGAGATTAATTCTTTATAAATTGTTAGATTATCCTATCAGCGAGATTAATTTTTTGTAAATTATTAGAACCCTCCTATCAGCGAGATTAATTCTTAATAAATTGTTAGATCCCCCTATCAGCGAGATTAATTCTTTGTAAATTATTACAACCCCCCTATCAGCGAGATTAATTCTTTATAAATTGTTAGATCCCCCTATCAGCGAGATTAATTCTTTATAAATTGTTAGAACCCCCTATCAACGAGATTAATTCCTTATAAATTGTTAGAACCCCCTATCAGCGAGATTAATTCTTATAAATTGTTAGGACCCTATATCAGCGAGATTAATTCTTTATAAATTGTTAGAACCCCCTATCAGCGAGATTAATTCTTTGTAAATTATTAGAACCCCCCTATCAGCGAGATTAATTCTTTATAAATTGTTAGAACCCCCTATCAGCGAGATTAATTCTTTATATATTGTTAGGACCCCATATCAGCAAGATTAATTCTTTATAAATTGGTAGGACCCCATATCAGCGAAATTAATTCTTTGTAAATTATCAGAACCCCACTATCAGCGAGATTAATTCTTTATAAATTGTTAGATCCCCCTATCAGCGAGATTAATTCTTTATAAATTGTTAAAAACCCCCATCAGCGAGATTAATTCCTTATAAATTGTTAGAACCCCCTATCAGCGAGATTAATTCTTTATAAATTGTTAGGACCCCATATCAGCGAGATTAATTCTTTTATAAATTGTTAGAACCCCCTATCATCGAGATTAATTCTTTGTAAATTATTAGAACCCCCCTATCAGCGAGATTAATTATTTATAAATTGTTAGAACCCCCTAACAGCGAGATTAATTCTTTATAAATTGTTGGGACCCTATATCAGCAAGATTAATTCTTTATAAATTGTTAGAAGCCCCTATCAGCGAGATTAATTCTTCATAATTTTTAGAACCCCCTATCAGCGAGATTATTTCTTTGTAAATCATTAGAACCCCCCTATCAGCAATATTAATTCTTTATAAATTGTTAGAACCCCCTATCAGCGAGATTAATTCTTTATAAATTGTTAGAACCCCCTATCAGCGAGATTAATTCTTTATAAATTGTTAGAACCCCCTATCAGCGAGATTAATCCTTTATATCAATACATGCCCCAGGGGCAAGTTTGTTCAAGGAAACTATAATTGACCTCGGTTGGGAAGTTCTTCCTCGTCATCCATAACTTTTCACCCTTTGATTACCACTTATGTCGATCTCTTCGACATCATCTCAATGGAAAATCGGATTGGGACATGGTGGAGGTGAAGAGTGATAACAATGTTTATATATATAATCGAAAATAGTGGATTTTAATCCAAATATCCATCGCCTTATTTGGCGTTGGGAGAGCGTTGTTAATAATATCGGTAACTACTTTCTTATTAAAGTTCATGTCTTTTACTTTCCTTTTTCTTTTAGAAAAAAAGACAATACTTTCCTGCCTACCCAATGTTCACTAACCATGATCCATCAAATAGACAAATAAATGTGAATCTAATTTTACTTTCTGGATTTTTCTTTATGTAATTCAATTTTATTTATCCACCTTCATAAAACCCCCCTACGCGCGCACAAGTAGACACCTTCGAGGGAACGTTACTTGCCATCCTTTGGGAGAAACCTCCCCCGCCAGTAGGTCACTCTTACACCAGAACCTTTCCTACTCTAGTACGTCACTCTTACACTAGAACCTTTTCTCCACCAGTACAGCTCAATACATACTACACTAGTGTGTCACAGCTATAGTACAATTTTAAAGTTCAGGGCCCCCCCCCACCCCCGAATAAAAAAAACACCTCAAAAGTATTTTTTGTGATTTTTTTAATACAAATAAATAATAATAAGCATATAGGAATAACTATATATTTAATTTTCAGTTTTGTTTGTTAAAAATAAACACATTTTGTCTTTTCTTAAAACATTTTTCATTTATTAATTACATGCACATACTGCAGTGTTGCACAAATTTAGTTCAGTGCTGCTTGCTCTTGTTCAGAATGAACAGGCATCTAACCCGCACTTTGCGGTACTTTATGCGGAGGTTGCCAAAAGTTTGTACTGCGGTAGTTAAAGCCAAAAGAAGATACTTCGCTAAAAGTAAAAAATAAGCTTGATATAAAACCACTTCATATGTTTTTTATTATTAAATCTTTATTGAAACCTAAATCTTGACATTTTTTCTACCTACTAGTAGTTCTTTCAATAAAAAAATAATGCACAACGATTAATTTTAGTGTTTGTTTGTTTTGTTTTTTTGGGGGGAGGGGGGGATTAAACTTTTGAACTATACCGTATACCAGAACATTTCCTCCACCAAAACGTCACACTTAGTCACAGTTATAACAAAACGTTTAGTCTGTTCTTTGGTTATCTGTATTTCCAGCTTGGATCTGTTTAGTTATCTTTAGCTTTTCTCGTTACGCGATCAATCTTCATTTAGTGGATACAAATATTTGTTAGATAAAATTACATTTGAGGATGTATTTAATAAACAATTTATATACTTGTGTTAATTGTTTATGCTAGCGACGTGCTCATTAGGCGTGTAGAAAAGCGACATGACTTGGGGGGAATGTGTGGCCATAATTTTAGGGATCGTGTATTAAATTCTCTATTTGGCAGCCAAATGTTTCATAGTAAATGAAATACTTAGTATTGTAATTTTTAGGTATATTGATTTAAAGCTATTGTCGAGTGTGTGAGGAAATTTAATGGTTATATGCAGTGACTTCAATTTTCCTAAAATAGATTTTATAAAATGGTGAACAATGTAGGGAATCGAATTATATAAATTGCTTTCAACTTGCTTCATCAAATAATAGACGATGGGGGACGTGAACATAATATCCAGAATTAATTTTTACTAATGAAGTGGTTATTAGAAAGTATACACGTTGGCAACAGCGATCACAACTTAATTCGATTCAATCAAAATATTCTCCCCAAAATTTATGTGAGCTCTTAACTCATTCCGGACTTTAAATCTTGTAATTTTTATATTTTTCTCACTCGATTTGGACTTTTAAATTGGGGGGAAATTTTAAGCGTTAAAAAGGTCCAGGAAATCTTGTAACATTTCCTGCATTCACTTTTTCACTATAAATAATGAAATAGTGCGTTATAAAAGTAGTGCTCTAACAGATCAAATAAAGTGCCATTTATAAATTAAAAAGTCCATTAGGTAACGAATCTGATCCTATAAAATTTCGATAATCATTAATACTGTCGAGAATCGAAATAAATGCACCTATTATCGTCGCCTTGTCAAATTCAAAATAAGAACAATAAAAGGTAACTATGAAATGAAAATATCGTTTTTATCAAAACACGAGCTCAATCAATTTTATGGATATGTAAATAATCGTAAGCTAATTAGAAAGTGCATTGGGCCCTTTGATGATGCCTAGACTGTCTTTGATGACGATCCGGATAACGTATTGAAGACATTAAATAAACCATTGCAAATATTTTTACTTTTAAAGGTAAAAATCACACCACAAGCGAGGAAAAAGTTCCTAAGACTCCTTATAAAGCTAAAATTGCATGGAATATAACGCCCATTTATTTTTTTAAAAAAAGCATAAAGACGGATCCTGGAAAATTTGGGCCCATTTTTTTTATTGCGGTCGATGGTAACCTCTTGGAGTCCATTGTTAGATATAGGATCGTTGATATATCTGAAGTTAATAACTTAATAAAAGACATCTTGGCTTTGGACGCGGACGTGCTTGCTTAACCTATTTTGGGGGTGATTTTCACGAAATTATCACAACGTTTGACCAAGATAGAGCTGTAGATGTAGTTGATCTCGACTTCAAAAAGGCTTTTAAAACTATTCAAAATAAACGACTCTTTATAAAGCTAAAATTGCATGGAATATAGGACAGGGTACTAAAATGGGTGAAAAATGGATGAAAAATCGTGGGCAGAGAGTTGTTGTCAATAGAAATAGTTCAGCATAGGAACCAGTAACTAGTTGCGCTTCTCAGGGATCTGTTTTGGGACCTTTAATTTGCTGGACACTAAACTAGGCACTAGGAGAAAATACCATATTGACTATGAAAAGTTACAATGCTTGGATAGAGCAGTCAAATAGTCGGTCAGTTGCAATTCAACGTGATGATAATATTTGAAAAGATTACACTATATGTAGTTAAATTTTCAACACAGCCAACATGGAAAAATATTTAATTGTTTTAATCTCTATTTTCACTAAAGGAAAATAAGGTTTTGGGATAGTTAGCTAGATATTTTGTATTTAAATCTAAACATATTATTCTGTCTTTATATAAAGCGCTTGTAAGACCTCATTTGGAGCATGTTGTGCTTTTATGGTCTCCATATATGCAAAAGGACATTGGAATAGTCGAAGGCATCCAGTGTCGAGCGACAAAATTAATTCTTAAACTTAGAAATAGATCAAAGGAATTTCAGCATCCGCACGGACAAATTATTTAAGTCTTTAAAATACATTACGGGTTCAATAAAATAAACTATGATAATATTTAAACTAGACAACCGAACTGCTATTAGTAATAACTATTTCTAGCGACTAAACAAACAAAAATTAAAACTGCGATAGACCAAAATTTTCTTGCCTAGGAGTGTGGTTGAAAACGGCACAACAAATATGTTTCAAAATAAAATTGATAAATATTACGTTTTAATCTGACCTAACAGAAATAAGAGTTGTGAAATTATTTGGTCTCCCAATTTTCTTTTCATTTCATATTTCCCCTACTTCTATCTTCTAAAATTTTTCTTCTTTCATGAATTAGCTTCCAGTGGAAAGAGAGAACGGAATAATTTTTCTTCAGAAATAGTTATTTCTTACTTCGAAAAGATCCGAGCTGGGGTAGGATTCGAACCGTGCACACTGAGGCAGCGAGCAACTGTTTTGATCTCAATCAAACCGCCCCTTAGACCACTCGGCTATGCGGAATGCACCAACCTTACACATAAGGATATTAATCTGTTATAATCCCTCATAAGTTTGCTAAGGTATTAGCCAAACCATTGACTTAAGCATTGGGCAAAATCAGTAAAGCTCATTTGAAGAATTCGGCCGAATTCAAAGACAGATTATGTGAGGTAAACCTCAGGGCAAAGCAACTCGTTAGCTTTGATGTTAAGGCGTTATTCACCAATGTCCCAGTAGATGGTGCCCTGGAGGCAGTGAAGAAAGCAGTAGCAAACATCAATGACTCTGATTTACCTATTAACAAGAGGGATTATAACAGGTTAATAATATCTTTATGTGTAAGGTTTGGTGCTTTCACCTTTGAGGGGGACGAATATAGGCAGCGCAGGGGACTAGGCATGGGATCGCCTCATATAGCATGCTTGTTCATGGAAGTTCTAGAGACGGAGCAATTGACGGGTGTTATAGGGAGAGATTCACTTTGGTGGAGGTACGTAGACGATGTCCTGGCCGTAATTCCAGCGAGTACCGATTTAGGCAACAAATTGGAACTGCTGAACGAAGTGGATGAGGACATCCAGTGTACCGTGGAAGAAAACAATAAAATTCCTTTCCTGGACACATTGATCCATAGGGATGAAGAAAGGGCGAAATTTTCCGTAAACAGAAAACCCACGAATAAGGACAATTTTATTCATTTTCTCTCTGGACATGGTAAGAAAACGAAGACGGGGGTAGTCATTGGGTTTTATTTAAGGGCTATTCGCATTTGTAGCGAAAGCCTTTTGAATTATAAATTTGAGTATATTAAGAAAGCTTTCATGAAACTAAAATATCCAGAGGGTATTTTGATAAAATTACGTCAAAAAGCATTAAAAATAGCGGGGAGAATTGGAAAGGCGAGGCTCACAGAGGCGGAGGAAGTTAATGAGCACGCCGAGAACGGATTAGAAGGAATCAGGTATCTGTCTGCCCAGTACTCTATGGCTGCAGAGAGATTAAATAGGTCTCTTAGGAAGCCAGGTATTTTGATAGCTAAATCTGCGGGAACCAGAGTGGGGGAGTTAGTAAGCATAGGAATTCGATAGCAAAAAAGGCTTAGGGTATTATTTATCAAATACCTTGTGACGGATGCGACAGCAGTTATTATCGTGATTCAAGAAGAGATATTAAGACTAGGATTAATGAGCATAAGTGGGACATTAGAGCCCATAGGACATCAAACGCAATGGTAGTTGATATCGACGAATACGGTCATTTGCCTAATTGAGGTGGGATCAAAGTAATTCATAAGAGTTTAGAAAAAGGAGAGAAGAATGATTGAAGCGGCGCATATTATCTCTAACAGGCCAAGCAATCACCCGGACGCGTTCTTTCGGCGGGCCAATGGTGCAGCCAGGGTCATAAGAAATAAAGCGGAAAGGTCAGAGTCCGATAACAACTGACCAACTCGAAGAAGCCGACTCAGTACGAGCAGCCATGACCCGGGATGACATCTGCCTACATGTATAGAGAGCGATCTCCTTTCTTCTATAGTTCTATCCTGAAGAAGCTGAAAGACGAAACGTCAATGAAGAACTCCAGTGTTTCAGGATTGTTACTTCATCCACCCATTTTCATATATATATATATATATATATATATATATATATATATATATATATATATATATATTAGAGAGAGAGAAAAAAGTGGATGTTGTTGAGACAAGAAACCAGTCCCGATATTTTAAAAGGCAAGAACCATCGAGACGGTTTCTCAGTCGACATCGACTAAGAAAATGACATTTGAATAGGTAAATGATCACTCCCATGAAGATCATAAACCACGTACCACCCAGATCGAGACACGAAAATGAAGCAATTCTCAGCCAGTAATGAACAAACTATCCACATTTAGAACACCTATCTCCATCTCCTCGATTAGTTTGGCAAGGAGCTGACCTCTAGGGTTGATTGTGTAGTCACCCCAGAAGGGGTGTCTACAGTTCAAATCTCCGAGTAGGAGATTTGGGCTTTCGGCAACCGTTGCTACGACGCGCCGAACGTCTCCCACGTCGAAGTCAGCTGACGGTGAAATTTACTCAGAATTAAGACTAAACCTCCTATCTGGGTGTAGTGAAACTTCCACCGCCTGAAAGGAGGCATTTATTGAGAGTAGAAGAACGAAGATATCATACCGACTGTAAATCGTGCATCATCCTGCCCTAAACATATGGATGCGGTTAGGGGTGGTATTTGAAGTGAAAGCCCTCACGGAAATTGCCGTACGCTTCTAGGAGGCAGAAACTAGGGGCTATTGGCCGCACAAGGCACTGTCGTTTTCGAGGGCTTATTGTGAGAGGTTAGGCTCTTCATGCAAGTCTTATTCTCCCTCTCTCTCGAAACCTTTGGCTGGAAGGGCGGGTGCGGGGGCTTGGATCTCTCTTTTGGAGGCTCCTTCTTCTCTGATTCGCTAGGTCCAGCCTTAACTCGGTGCTGGGCAGCCTCGGGAGTCCCAGAATACGGTCTCGCTACCGTAACCTTACGGAACTTTGGCTCCTCTGAGTCTAAGGAACGGTAAAGTCACGCGACCATTTCGCCTTACTAGAAACGGTCGCGCGATGGAGGGAGCCCTGGTTTAGCCAAGACGGAGTGATAGCCACCAGCTCTTTCAGGGAAGCACTGGTAGATGGGTTAGTAGAACCTGCAAAAGTTTTCCGTATGGGCGCGGAAGTGATTGTGCATTTTAGGAAATGAATGATTTCTCTGTCCGATTTGAAGTGTTTACTTCAGTTTTTGAGGCCGTTGAGTTCTTCTCCTGTAACCTCATTGCCTTTGGCCTCGCTACCATTCCGAGAACATGTGCCGTTTTGCATGCTGTCCGCTTCCTTGTTGGTCAGCCGAGTGTGAGACGGCCCCCAGACAGAAGTGATACTCATATATGAGCTATAATCGTCGCCCGAACGATTTCACCATCAGTGAATTTAGTTGAGGAGGGGTTGGGTTCCACTATGTTTCGAAGCGCACACACACCGCTTTTCTTGACGGAAATACGTTTCTTCACTTAGGATAAATTCCCTTTTGCAGAGTTGTGGAAGCGAGTCACAAGGATTTGGGGTAAGTTCTGGCATGACCCTCTTTCCCCGTTAACCAGAAGAACGAGACCGCAATCTCAGACCCTGCATCCATTCGGAGTGTTTCGTGAGTGAAGGTCATTTCCCTCCCGCTTCATGCGCGGACACCGCCCATATTCCGGACGATGTTCCGTATGCAATGCTTCGACACCTGGGTGAGCGATTCATGGCAAATTTGCTAGATGTCTTCAACAGGATCTGGACAGATGGTCTCCTCCCACAATCCTGGTCAATGGCTACCACTCTGCTGTTCTTTCGTTCTTTTCTTCGTTCATAGCTTGACTAATGATGCGAACTTTACGCATCCGCAGTGGAGCTTGAATTGTTGAAGGTGGACATGACCCACCACACCAGTTTTCGTCTGGTGAACGGCTCCTTCCACGCGTCTTTTATTGAGAGCTCGCTTGTCGAAACCAGAGAGATGTAAGCGATTGCACGCGCGAGTCCGAAGTCTCCCTCAGTCGCCAACAGTTCCAATTGCATCTGTGACCAATCTCGACGGTGCATATGCCGTCGAGAGACGCCAGTCATACACTAAGCCTTTCGGGTTTAGGCCAGCAAACTCCCTTGAGTGATCACTGTAGCTCTCGGGCCAGTTGCGGATCTGGTTCTGTTCATGGCGCCACCCTAGAGGGGTGCCATGAACAGAATATTTGTCACCACGTCTCTGCCCCTAAAGTTTCCACAGCACCGGTAGTACTACGTTCGACATTTTTTGACCACACCGTGTTACACTGGATCAAAGCCAGTGTAGACGCATGGGTTCAAATCCGAAGAGGGGGTCGGTTTCCACGTTGTGTCCTCTCTGTTTGAAGTCAGCGGAACTTTACCATGAGCTGCGTCTATCTTAATGGTAGATCTGGTTGCAATGCACCTCTGGGTTTGGGAGAGAACGTGTTGTGTCCGGTTTGGAGACCGGATCGTGATCTATAGCGAGTCACCAAGCGTCCTGAGTGCTCTCGTGTCATTGCAATCTCCAGACAAGATGTTTTGCGGTATCTGTGACGCCACGGATTGATGACATATGCATATGGCCTAATAATTTAATTGTTAATATAATTTTAACTAAACTGAATAACTTAGTTCCTTCGATCAAATTCACCCTAGACGTTGAAAAGAGTGCACTATCCAACTCTTAGACATCTTAATCCATATGACTCTTCAAGGATTCAAATACGAAGTATTTAGAAAACTCTCCTCTAAAAACTCTTACACACATCTTTATTCAAACCACCACGATAGTATAAAATGTTGTGTTTTTACTTCCATGTGTCTTAGTGGTCTACGAATTGTGTCCCGTGAATACTTAGATAAAGAAATAGATAATACTCATAATATTGCCTCAAAATTATGCTATCCTTTATATTTCCTGAACATTTGTAAAAATGCGTTTAAAAGATCCTTTTATCTTGTGGACGATAATATTAAAATGCTTGAAGCCTAAAAATAATCCTTTCCTTATAACAAAATTTTCAGCATAATTCCTTGTCTTCTTTAACTGCTTAAAATAAATATATTAAAATATGAGTAATTGCTAGATCGCATCCTTGTCAACAACTGTTTATTCTATGGGGGTGTAATAATTGTACTAAATGTTATTATGGACAGACCGGGAAAGAACATGTCCTTTTAAAAAACATCAGGTCAATGTACGCAACCATAGTGAGCAATCTGTTTTATTTTTACATATATACAATTGTAATCACGCAATTAAGTGGGATAGCACCAAATCGAATGAATTAATTACGTTTCCAGAATTATTCTAGAATGTATAAATGTATTGAGACTTTCACCCATTTTAATTTTAACCCCGGGTTAGGTTAGGTTAGATTTAATTATCACATCGTACATCAAGTCTCAAATTAAGATTCTCCTTGATTTTGTTTCCTTTACTTAGGGTTGGGGGGAAGGAGGGCCATCCTTCTCTTTTATATAAACTCATGTGTCCTGCCTCCTTGTTTATTCCTTGAAAAAGTCTTCGCAAATAAAGACGAAAGTGTTCGGAATCTCCATTCCTTTTTCCTTGTGGGCTTTTTTTCACAATTGTGACTCACGTACACACACACACACACACACACACACATATATATATATATATATATATATATATATATATATATATATATATATATATATATATATATATATATATATATATATATATATATATATATATATATATATATTAAGATGTGCAGATTTTAATGTTACGCTGACCAGTGGCCTGTATCGAACTCGGGTAAAAAACACTCCTCTATTTTACTTTCAACTAATTCGTCCTCCGGGAATATTAGACCACCCAAGGACCTTCAAAAATACCACTGCCATACTTGAATGCCTCCCAACAATCCACTTCGAAGAATGGATTGGTTGACCTTTTTCCGTCAATTGATCTACTTTTTATTCATCTTTGTCTCTGTAAGTTCTGAGGGCCAATGACTGCAGGAAGATTTGTGGCTGTATATCTTCCACGCATTCTCCCTTCCCGTATCTTTACCAATTTCGTTACAAATCTCTTTTTACAAACTTTATAACGGAAATGCCTTCTTTGGTTTTCGCTTTATATTGGAGTATCCGAGTTTTTATGGGGGTCAGACTTTTAAATCTGGTGGGACGCGTGATCGTATTTTACCACTTTGCTGCCAGAATGTAGGAGGCACAGTACGCTGGGTTCTTTTTTTCCTTATTTTGCCACTCTGTTGTCAGAATGTAGGAGGCAAAGGACGCAGGTTCTTTTCTCTGTATTTTACCACTCCACTGTCAGAATGTAGGAGGCAAAAGACGCTAGGTTCTTTTGTCTGTATTTTACCACTCCGCGCTGTCAGAATGTAGGAGGAGGCACAGTACACTGGGTTCTTTTTCCATTATTTTGCAACTCTGCTGCCAGAATGTAGGAGGCAAAGGACGCTAGGTTCTTTTGTCCGTATTTTACCACTCTGCTGTCAGAATGTAGGAGGCAAAAGACGCTAGGTTCTTTTGTCTGTATTTTACCACTCCGAGCTGTCAGAATGTAGGAGGAGGCAGAGTACGCTGGGTTCTTTTTCCCTTATTTTGCCACTCTGCTGTCAAAATGTATAAGCAAAGTACGCTAGGTTCTTTTGTCCGTATTTTACCACTCTACTGTCAGAATGTAATAGGCAAAGGACGCTAGATTCTTTTTTCCGCATTTTACCACTCCGCTGTCAGAATGTAGGAGGCAAAGGACGCTAGGTTTTGTTGTCCGTATTTTACCACTCCGCTGTCAGAATGTAGGAGGCAAAGGACGCTGGATTATTTTGGATTTTGAAGGCATCTCCCTTTTATTCTCTTGTTTCATCGTGCCTCTCTTCTCCATCCTTCCCCTTTCTTTTATCTGGTCATTTTAGGTATGAAAATATGTTTTAAGATAACAGAACATCATTAGAACACGCACACATACATACATATAAGCCATACCAGCTTGTGTATTTCTGTGAGTGAATCAAGGAATCTATTCATCTGAAGGAACACAACCACTATTTAATTCTTTTTAGCCAACGAAAACCTTTTTGCTAAGAGGCATTTAGCATTTTCGTTGCCGGTTGAATAAACTTGGGTCACTGTTAACATATTTGCTTTTATTTATTGTAGTTTTTTTATGAAAGGAGAACGAGTTGCTGAGTTTCATGAAATGCTGGAAATAGTGGTAGTGTTGTATTGCGTTTGTTTGAGTAATATTAAAAAATGAAGGGTTTTAGAAGGAGATGTTTTGAGAATTTGAATTCAAAGAGTTTTTCTTCTCCTTTTAAACTTTCAGATGAAATATTTTCCCCCTTCCTTTAATCTTGAGTTAATGGTATTTCTTGGTTTTACTTTTACAAGTTTTTAATGGAATGTTTTTTTTATTGCAAAAAAACCCTTATATATATATATATATATATATATATATATATATATATATATATATATATATATATATATATATATATATATATATATATATATATATATATATATATGATGAAAATTTATGCAATATCGCAAGAAAAGATGAGGAATTAAACCACATTCTCCGAAGACAATTTAATTCAGAACAGTTTCGGTGTATATCACACCCTTTTTCAACTGACACTGGATAGAAAATATAACAAAAGTGCATACAAGCATAACACAAAGTCAGGTCGTGAAAGATCCCCTCTTTTTCCCCCAATCCCCTACTTGTGGCGATTCTGTGGGGGGGTTAGGCCTAAACATATTGAAGGGCTGACATTTTACTATTTTGTTTATTTGCTTTCTTATTACAGGATTAAAAGAAAATTGACCCTCAGATAGATTTAATTTAGGAACTGACGATATCAAGCTTGATTCTACGATTCTTCTCTTAACATAGTTAGCCGATTAAAATACCATTTTACTTCCATTGAAATCGATCGAATGATTCAAGTCTCTAACATGGTAAAATATTCCACTGCTTTCGCTGCCCACTCTAATATCTCTTTTGTGTTCATACAATCTCTTGTCTAGTTTTCTCCCCGTTTCCCCGATATAAACTTTATGGCAATCGTTGCATGGTATTGCATATGTTCTTTGAGTTTCCTGGCAATCATCAATTGGTTTAAGGAATTATTATATTTAAAGGCTAGATTAATACCCGCTTTTCCAAATATGTCCTCTAAACTATTTAATTTATTATTAAATGGCAATGTTATACATTTGTTGAAGTCGTTAGTGCGGGAAGGCTTATTACCATAGAATGTTTCCTAGCTGCACAATGGGCAGACGATATGAACCAATCGGAGTAATACAAATTAGAAAAAATGTTCCTGATAATGAAAATTTCTTCATCTAAATAGGAAGGATGACATATTTTGTATGCTCTAAGGAAAAGGTTAGAAATTGCCGATTTTTTAACAGTATTATCGTGAAACGAAAAATAATGTATATAGGCATTCGAGTGGGTTGGTTTCCTATACACGTCAAGTTTTAATTTATGGTGATCTTTATTAATGAGGACATCTAAAAAGGGTAATCTATTATCATATTCCCATTCATATTTAAATTTGATGGAGACATGCAAATTATTCAAATTATTAAAAAAGGTATCAAAATCATGGCCATTAGGCCATACAGAAAATACATCGTCAATGTACATTATATATAGTATTTCTACGCGAACATAATACTATATATAATGTAGCAATTTTTTCAATAATTCCATTTCTGTTCATTCCCTGAAGATGACCTAACATGGTCGGAAGACGTCTATGAATAAAGAATGTCGTTTGCGAATGTTTTTTCTCGCCTCGAAGACCCCGTTAAAAAACTTGTAAGAAATTTTAAGAATATACAAGTTAAAATTAATAACGCTGCCACAGCTGTGGACTTCAATAGAACCTGCATATAACATGGCCTTTTACCTAATTATATATATATATATATATATATATATATATATAAACCTAGTCATATAACATGACAATAGGATAACATTATTAAAAGACAAATGTGTCTTGCTTATTTCTTTCTCCCAACCTAACCTAACCTAACCTAACTCATCTTGTATAGTAAAGCAATTTAAAATGACCTGATAAAGATAAGGTGTCATCAAGTACCCTGAAGTTGCTTATGTTTACAACGCCCTGCTCATATTTCAAGTATGACCTTTGAATTTCCAAGCACAGACCATCACAGGTCATTGGAGAGAGCCTCAAAGAAGCAAGGAGGACCGAAGCTTTTGAGGATGACTAGTAGATTCGCCCTCCCCCCCTCCCTGAAAAAAGTATATAATCCAATGAAGTCTTTTTTAACTGTAGGGAGAAAGGGATGAGGAGACAGCAAACAACTGAGGAATGGGAAAAATTGCAATAATAAGAGTGGTAAATTTAATTTATTTGCAAGAATGAGAGTGGTAACATGAATTTATTTGCAAGATTGGGAGTGGTAAATTGAATTTATTTGCAAGAATGAGAGTGGTAAATTGGATTTATTTGCAAGAATGAGAGTGGTAAATTGAATTTATAATTTGCAATGATAAGTCAGTATAAAATATCACAATACCCTGGAATACCTCTACCCCTACGAGCCCTCTGAGTGATTTGGGGAAAAATTCCAAGATTTCACGACTTACTCCTACTGTGCAGTAGGAGAAGCATAAATAGAACAATTGATTAAAAAATGGACAGAATCCGGATCCAAAGAGGACCCCAAATAGTTACCCAATAGTGTTTTATCTAGCGACCTTTGGTAACCTTAAACTGTATCCACAGTGGAAGGTTACCTTTCCTAGTAAATTAATGAAATCGCAACAGCGAATGACCTGAATGGTATAAACCCTGGTTTTAAGTGGTCTGTCTCTATCTGGCCAGTCCTCTATTGTGTATATCTACTTTTATGTACTATCTCGCTGTCTTTTGTCTCCTCTCTTGCAATATACTCGTAAAAGAAACTGAAAATTCCAACTTTTAAATGGGAGGGTGTGGCATCATATTAGCATATCCGTGTGTGTAACTGTATACCCATGTATGACAGAAATTTGCATCTAGATGCGCACATACAGAAATATGCATATCGGTATCCATGAGTTAATTGACGCTATTATAGGCCAAAACTGTGTTATTTAGTTCTTTGCGAAAACAGCTCATACATTTATTCCTGGGTTTTGCTTAGTAACACAGCCATGCAGACGAGCGTCCTTAGGAGGTGATTTCCTGGTGTTTTAGGTATGTTTATGGTTCGAGGCTTATGATGCTCTGGGTGTGTGTTAGCTTTTGTATGTCGTTTAAGATCTATGCATGATTGAACATAGCTCTTATATCAACATTTGCACCTTTATTTCCCTTAATCTTATTTTGTTTATTTTTCTCTCTCTTACAAATACACACACTATCTGACTCTATACCTCTCTCGCACACATAAATGCCCAGACTCTCTCACGCGCACACATAAACACACACTCTCTCTCACACACAGTCTCTCTTCTCTTTTTCTCTTTTTTACTCTTCTCTTTTTTCACTCTTCTCTCTTTCCCTTTTTTTACTCTTCTCTTTTTCACACTCCTCTCTCTTTTTTTCACTCTTATCTTTTGCTCATTTTTTCCACTTTTCTCTTTTTTTATTTTGTTCGAAACCTGCTGCAACCCTTTTCGACGGTCCCCTTGTTTAATTGGATTAACAATGTGGTGCTCCTGGACCTAAGCTCCACCTTAGTGGTGCAATGGAACTTCTCTCTCTCTCTCTCAACATGCCCCACACATAATTTTCCAAGGGATTGAAGTCTGAGGAGTTTGGAGGAGAGATGTTGGGAGTGATTTGGTCAAACAAAATGTCTGAAAGCCAAGCCTGGGTCCTCTTGCCCGTGTAGCATGGTGCAAATTCATGCCGCTGCACGTACGTCCTTCCAGCGGCCATCTGGATCCAGGGCAACACCAACTCCTCCAGGCACTTGATGTAGCCTTCCGTATTCAATCGGAGACCCTTCTAGAAAATAATCGGGTTAATTTCGTGCCCTACTCTTTTTTCACCCCAAACATCATGATGTGGACCGGGAACTTGTTTTGCGAGTTCACCATCACCTGGTCCTGACAGAAATTCTCTTGCTTGAGGGGATGTCTCAGTTTTTACATAAGCTTCGCCACACCTTCCTTCCGCTTGTCCCTTATCTTCTGCCACAGAGGTTGGCCCTTTCTTATCTTGTATGAGTAATAGTGGATGTCCTCAGGCACTATCTGCCTGATGCGAGACTTGACACTCATTTGTTCCTGACTATGGACCTTATTGACTTGCTAGGATCGTTGTCAACGATATCCTGGACCTCTGCGACAAATTCGGGGGTTCCTTTCGTATCAGAACACTTAGAGTGAGGTTTCCTAGCCGCCATACCCTCGTATTCACAACTTAACTCATTCAACTATTTGCTGATCCTTTGCACCGTCCTCGGATTGAAACCCAAGAATTTAGAAATCTTCATATTGGAGCTCCCGCCGTAAATCCCAAGCAGCACAACTTGCTTTTTTCAAATTTTTGGAGGACGGATTTCAGATATGGTATTGCGTCTTTTACAGCCGATGCACAACTGAGTCTACTATGACGTGAATAGTGAATAAGAGAGAACCGACGTCTAACCAGATGCATGCGCAGAAATGAGTGTGGCCAACATTGCCAAATCTCCCAACGCATTATTTATATATATATATATATATATATATATATATATATATATATATATATATATATATATATACAAAGAAAGAGCAAATACAAGTTCTGAAAGTGATAACAACAACCACCAGAGGGCTTTTATTTCCCTGGCGTTATTTCTGTCTTCTCGGTAAAGGATCGCCTTCATTGTGCCGCCCTCTGCTCTCTTTGATTCTAGGTTCTTCTAATGTCCCCTTTTTTCCTGGACAGCGGATGCCATCTGTCTTCCGCACAGTGCGGCTTCCGCAAGTTCCACTCCACGTCAGATGCTCTGCTCCGACTGGAAAATGCCGTCTACGAGGCTTTCCTTCGTAGACAGCACTACGCCACGGTCTTTTTCGATCTGGAGAAGGCCTATGATACCGCATGGCTATACGGTATCATGGAGGCTCTCCACACGATAGGGGCGAGGGGACGCCTCCCAATTTTTATATCTGAATTTTTGCGAGATCGTCGATTCCTAGTACGGGTGGGGGGAGCCCTCTCCGGGCCAAAGGAGCAGGAAGAGGGTGTCCTGCAGGAAAGTGTCCTCAGTGTCACACTCTTTGCCCTGAACATCAATGGCATCACCTCGGTCCTGCCAGAAGATGTTCTCGCTACGCTCTACGTGGACGACCTTTCGATCTCTTTTGCGCGGCCCAGATGCCAACTCTGGAGCTTCGACTCCAACAGGCATTAAACTGCGTCTCTCGCTATGCCGAAGCGCAAGGGTTTCGGTTTTCTTTGGCCAAGACTAAGGTGGTGCACTTCTGCCGCCATCCACGGCTCCACCCCGACTGAGATTTGTGTCTTAATGGGCTGCGCCTGGATGTGGTTGAATCGCACCGTTTCCTCGGTCTTGTATTCGCCCACCCCCTTGCCTGGGAGGCTTATATTCGCACCCTATGGGTCTCTTGTACCCGCGCCATAGATATTCTCCATTCCGTGACGTTCAGCGCTTGGGGCGCTGATAGGGCTACTGCCCTACTTTTTTATCGATCCTTTGTTCGTTCTAAGCTCGACTACGGATGCGGGTTTTATGCATCCGCCGCCGAGCGTTTATTGCGGAAGGTGGATTCGATCCACCACACCGGCCTTCGCCTTGCGACCGGTGCCTTCCGCCTTTTTCCCATTGAGAGCCTGTTGGTCGATGCCACTCGCTCTACACCGCGTGCAGTGCATTACTCGCCTGTACGTGCGAGCCCGGCGCCTCCCTCAGTCGCCAACAGCTCTCACTGCATCCGCAGCTGATCTCGACGGTGTCTTTGCCGCTGAACGACGCCAGTCATACCCTAAGCCCTTTGGGTTTAGGGCCAGGAAACTCCTTCGAGAGCTAGGTCTAGCTCTCGGGCAGGTATCGCCCCTGATTCTGCCCAGGACGCCAGCCTGGAGGGTACCACATTTGGCTATTTGTCGCCACGCCTCTGCTACCAAAGCTTGTACAGCGCCGGGACTATTGCGTTCGAACTTTTTGGAGCACACCTCGTGTCACGCTGGAACCGTGCCAGTGTATACGGATGGCTCCAAGTCCCAAGAGGGGGTTGGCTTCCACGCCGTATCCCCTCTGTTTGAAGTGAGCAGGGCTCTGCCAGGCGCTGCGTCTGTCTTCACGGCCGAGCTGGTGGCAATACACCACTCGGTACGGGAGATTACGCAACGTGCCCGGTTTGGAGACCGGATTGTGATCTATAGCGACTCACAAAGCGCTCTGAGTGCTCTTAGGGCATTGTAATCTCCGCATCCCCTGGTTCGCGGTATCCGTGACGCTACAGTTATGGCGAGCCGGGCAGATGTCGAGATTATTTTCTGCTGGGTTCCTGGACATGTAGGAATTGCGGGGAATGAGCGCGCCGATTAGGGCACCAAAGAGTCCACGAGAACTCTGCGACCGGACCAGCGTTTCGCTCTTCCTCACACCGACTACATGGCAGGAATACGGGCAGCTCTTCGGACTGCTTGGCAAAGAAGATGGGAGACGGTCGAAGGGAACTTAAAGGTTGCGTGCCATTGCGCCGCGACTGTTCCCATGGACCTATCCCCAATGCTGAGACGGCTTCAGGTCGCTTTCTGTCGTCTCCGAATCGGACACACTCGTGTGACGCATTGCTATTTGATGGAGCGCTCGCCTGCGCCCTATTGCGACGACTGCGTCGTCCTCCAGACTGTTCGGCACATTCTTGTCGAATGTCCCAGTCTGGGTGATCTTGGCGCACGTTACCTGTCCCGGTACCGGGATGGGCGGGGTCGCTACCGCCTGTCCCTTGTACTCGAGATGTGTGCGTGCGCATTGACTGGTGGACTTGTTGACTTTTGGGGGGAAGCCGGCCTTCTCCCTATTATTTAAGCAGGGTTTGTTTTTTTGTTTTGTTTTGTTTTTTTGCTTTTTTATTTTTTTTTTTGCTTTATGTTGCACCCTCCTGCGCCGGTGGGACCTCCCCCCGACGCAGGAACTTGCTTCCTTTCCTCCTTTTTGGGATGTTTTTCGTCTCTTTAATTTTATTTTAAAGTAGCCTAGAATTAGGCCAGTTTTAATACGGCGACTAATGCCCAAGTAGGCAGTCGCCAGATGAGCTCTTAATAAAAAAAAAATCTAATGTCCTTTTCTCTTGCCTCTAAAAAACTCCGGTTTCTTGTCTCATTGCTCATTCGCGTCCAATTTTTTTTCTCTCTCTCTTGTAATATATATATATATATATATATATATATATATATATATATATATATATATATATATATATATATATATATATATATATATATATATATATATATTTACATATATATATATATATATATATATATATATATATATATATATATATATATATATATATATATATATATATATATATATATATATATATATATATATACATATTACATATGGTGAAGTGGACACGGACCGTACAAAAGACCTTCTTGCCAGAATATGGGTTTGATTCAGTTTACTTTTTGGCATAGAAAACGAGTCTGATGTGACGTCACCTCTCTCTCCTTCCCCCGGAGCTCCGACACCATTTTTGTTTGCTTAGGTATGTTTTTTGGTATTTTACGTATCTGATGTAATTTTTAAGTGTTACATTATAGCCTAAGGTGTTCGTGAATATTGCGTGATTCCGCTGGTTATGGTTTACATGGTGAATATGACCATTGTGAAGGAAAATGAGTGATTTCATAACGCTGACTAGCGTGGCGATTTCTGTGTTTACAGCTTACATAAAATGGCGCATAGTACATAGTCCGTACAAAATTTTGAAATCCTTAAAAATTATACTAATGAAGCTTTCGTTTTGAAACTGCTGTATGTTGATCTCGTAACATTGTTTTGTGTTTTAAATGTGAAAAATCAACCAAAAAAATGAATAAAGATACAAGATATCAAAGGGCAAACTTGACCATTTTTATCGGTGTTAAATGCTGTTATTCCTGTTATTATCCAACATTATTTTACGTTAGATGCAAAATTTAACTAATAACAGTGCTGTGATAAGTGTATTAATTAATTAGGATAAGTGTTTATATTTTTAAAATTAAAATTTTGAAAATTTCAATTTTCCAGATACATTATTGCAGTAAGATGGGGGCTTCAGATTGCCTCATGAAGTTATTAATATATTTATGCAATGATAAACAATGTGGGCTGTGCATTACTTGCTTAAAAATGTTCTAGAAAATTAAGAAATTTATTATTTTTTATATCATTTTTGATACCTATGTAAAAATGTAAAATAACAATTCTTACCGTTTCTAATATTGTGTCTTTTCATAAGATTTGTGTATCATTTCGTAGTAGTAGATACTTTAATTTCACTTGTGGCATATAAAAAAAAGCACAAAAAATGGTACCAAGGGCGTACGGAGCGTGTCCTACATGGTCACGATCCGTACAAAAACACTTTTTTTCAAAAATGACCCCATAAATCTGAACTGTTAAACATGTTCGTGTCTCAAGAAGAAGGCAGTATGCCAGACGAGGATCAAATGAAGGATACAATTTAAAGTGCATTGTTCCAACTATGAAGCATGGAGGTGGTAATATTCTTTTGGGGGGGGGGGGTGTTTTAGTGCTCAAGGAATTGGTGATCTGCAAAGAATTCAGGGAAAAATGAACCGGAAAATTTAGCATCCTAAACACACCTCAAAGCTCTGCAAAAGGTATTTAAAAAATAAGTAGCAGATGGAAAACTTAACATCTTTCATTGGCACCCACAAAGCCCAGAAGATAATCCCATTGAACACATATGGAATCTTATAGATCAGGAACTTAAGTCAAAAATTACCCCACAATCAATGCTCTGTTAACAAATGCAATCTGTTTGGCGTAAAATTCCAGAAGAAACTTTAAAGAACTTAGTCTCATCAATGCCAGAGAGAATATGAGCTGTGATTAAAGCAAACGAATCTCATACCAAATATTGATTTTCTTGTTATTTTGCTGTGATTATTTAACCAAAGTTATTTTTGTTTCTTAAATGAAATTAATATGTCTTACATTTACCATTTATTTATCAAACATAATTTTAGATTATACTTAAAATATTGCCCCCCCAAAACTGAACCAAGATAAAAAATAAATGACTATGGGATACAAATATGCCTTGCCTATGTTTTATATTGTAATGAAGGGGTAATAAACATCTAGGTGCCAACTCAGCTCAGGACGCGTGTATTCTGCCGCAATTCAGTGCCAGCGTGCCAAGAGCCTGTAGTGTGCGAATGAACTTAGTCTGAGAGGGGAGGAGTTACTTCAGTGAATTAGGATGTACCGTATTCCTTTTTTTTTCCTCTCCTACAGTTGCCTTTAATATCCTAAATGGTATGGCTGTAAAGTGGTCCTAGATTTATCAGTATAATCATAAGAGACCAAATAAAGGGGAATTTGGCCAATTACCAAGACCCAACTGATGTATTTGTGTGTTAAACTATGATAATTCAAATGGTTTTGACTTCATTTCGCGTAAACTGTCATCATAGCGATTAACACTCTCCTTCTAGGTAAGTTATCCATTATACTTGGTGCTCTTGGAAAATTATGCCCCTAAGAAAAAGTTATATATTCTAAATATTTTATTTCGTTCATAAAATCTATTCATCCTTCGAAAGAGTAGAAGTATTAAGTTTATTATCATATATTTATTTTATTAAGGTGACTATTATATTTATAATATTGCTGATTTTTAAAACAGATCTGCTCCACTGTTTAAGAAGTCATCTTAAATGCTTAGTCAACAATAGTCTATAAAATACATTAAACGTTTTTATCTTGCTTTTTATCTTGAAGATTTAGTTTATAGTCACGAAACTTACCCTATTTCGAATGTGCAAGATTTTTGTTTATAAAATAACGTACTTTAAGAGTTACAGTGTTTGCCTTTGGGTCCCGTTTCCCTCGATCACCTCTATATATGTATTGTAAGTTCTTTATGGACAATTGAACTGATATATTTCTTGCAAGAAAATGAAATGTCTTATTAGAAAAAAAATATATCGCTTCTCAGTGAGTTACTTCTCAGCCACAACGTTAACAAATGAGGAATATCTTAGATCAAAATAAACAAGTTTAAGAAGGATCATTAACAAACTGTTCATATTGGGCTCGGCTGCGCTTTGTTAATAGAATGTTAAATTCAAGTATATTGCGAGTAAAAAATCTCATGATAAGTTTCGTGAAATATGGTCGTACGAGAGCATTCTATTTAGTATTCGTAATATGGGGTGATTCACTATGGTGAGGTTTAAATTTGTATTGCCAACAAATGAAGGAACTGTTTTTATATCTCAATTCGACGGCACACCAGTATAATTTTGGGATTGAATTTTATCAGTATTGTAAAAAAAATTCTAAATCAAATTTTATTAGCTGACGTTAAGTTCATCTGAAGGTGAAATGATGAACGAACCCGGTTTTAATTGTGTTTTTTTCCTCTCTCTCTCTCTCTACAAACTTTTGTCGCCAGACACTACCTTATACCGGTATTCAATTCTCATAACAAGTCAAAACAGCAAAGTTTTAACCCATCCAACACATTTAATTCTAGTAATCAACACCCAAGATTTTCATGAGAGGGGTTATGGATTCGAAAGCCGACTGAACGGCTGAAAATTGTGTTGTTTTTCTGCACTTTTTACGTGTCTGAATTGGATGAAGGTAGAAGGCGGCGGCGATTCGTGCAATCGCGTTTACTTTCATCTCTTAATTCAAGCGTTTCTCAAATGATTATGTCAACATCTTCGGTAATTCGCAATTATCTTAAATTGTAGCCTTAAATTGTAGGTCTTGAGAGGAAATTTAGGATGTGCAGTGAAAAGGTTTCCGATAATCACGCCCGGATGTTTTTGCCAATAAAACGATAAACTTAGCAATTTCTCGGATTGGAAATTAGCACTTTTTAAGAAGCTATTTTCAGAGTATTGCTGATTGAATTACTTCCCACGTCTCAAATTTTAAAAGAAATATTTCGGCTACATTGTAAAATAAAATCTTATACGTTGTTTTTGTTGTGGTGAATTTGAAGTTATAAATACTTTTTGGTAATTAAGAATAAATATCAGCGTATTTGGTAAATATGAGGAATTTTAGCAAATTATGTAATTCAACCACGAGTCTAGTCGTGGGTGACTCTACATCTCACTCTGTCGGTCGTCGGTCGGTCGGCCCTCGTTTTTCTTTTTTTATCTTTTGTAATAACATTATAAATATTGGGCCGATTCTAATGAAATTTGAAACCCATATATTTTTTGACATTCTCTTTGAAGTGATGTAACTGTCAAAGTCCTCCCAAGTTTAGCCGAGGAATTATTTTGTTGGGCAATAACATCATAACTATTTAGCCGATTCTAACGAAATTTAAACCCTTATATTGTTTTACATTCTCATTCGAATGATATAATTGCCAAAGTCCTCCCAAGGTTAGCTTGGGAATTAATATAATATAATAATATAATAAGTGTATATATAAGCTAGTAAAAGATAAAGGACCGCCTCTAAGACAAGAAATCACCAATGAGGAAGTAGGAGAGGGATGGGTAATTGAAAATCACATGATACTTGATATATAATAGATGTATTTTAAAGGCCCAAAGAAATGAAAACTGGTAATACAAACCGGAAAAACGCTAAGGAAATTATTATCAACTGTACCGTTAAAGCTTAAGAAGGAAAATGGGCCTTTAAAATACATCTATTATATATCACGTGTTATGTGATTTTCAATTATTACAAACAAAAAGTTTGTGCCCCTTCCTACTCGATAAACACTTGTCTTGTCTCTCACTGGATAAAAACCTACACTTCGTTCTTCTTAGTATTTTTCTGTTACTATATCTCCCATTTTACTTGTTAAGCTTTAATGGTACACTTAATAATAATTTCCTTAGCGTTTTTCCGGGTTGTGTTAACAGTTTTCATTTCTTTCGGCCTTTAATATATATATATATATATATATATATATATATATATATATATATATATATATATATATATATATATTTATATACGCACACACAATGGGTGTCAGAAAAGAAACAGGAATGTGGTCGCAAAAATTTATCTCAAATGTAAAAATTACAAGTTTTCCCCTTCTAAATAATCTCCCTAGAGTCTAACGCACTTTCCCATTCTTCTCCGCCACGCCTCCATGCACTTCTGGAAGTATTCTTCCGCGATTCTGAGCAGCTTCGTCATCACAGCCCCTCTTGATGGCTTCCAAATCCGACAAACATGTCTCCTTAATCACCCCTTTGATCATAGGGAAAATAGAAAAATTACAGTCAGGTGAGTAGGGAAGTTACTCGAGCACGGTGATGTTTTTCTCAGTAAGGAACTGCCGAATGCTCGAGCGTTTTGAGTTGGAGCATTTTCATGGTGAAGCAGCCATGAGGTGTTTTGCCACGACTCTCGCCTCTTCTCGCACACCGAATGAAGGAAAAACGGGAGTATCTTTTTTTAAGCATTCTGGTTGATCGTTTGACTCTGTGGCTAGAACTCTTACCCTGAAGGCTCTGGCGCTTGGTCTATGGGTCGTACTCAAAGATCCATGACTCATGACCGGTAAAGACTCTCCCCAACAAGTCTGGTTCGGTTTCAAGACGCCAAGGATATCCTGAGACACCTGCATGCGCCGCTCCTTCTGGTCATCGTTCAGCATCTTCGGCACCATATTTGCGCAAATATTTCACATGTCAAAATCTTCGGTGATAATCTTCCAGTCACTGTCGCGGTTTACGACAAGCTCCCTTACAATCAGTCGAACAGTCAGCTGATGATCGCGACCCACCTTCTGCCTCGCGAGTTCAACGTTTCCCACTCCTGCTCGTTGAAGGTCTTTCACTCAGGGGGTCGTCTTTTACGTCCTCACTTTCCTCTTTGAACCTCTTGTGCCACTCGGAAACTTGTGAGTGCGGCATTGTCTCATCTCCGTACACTTGCTGCAGCATGTTGAGTGCTTCTGACGGAGTTTACCCCAGGAGGACCAGAATCTTCAGGTCGGTTCCTTGTTCTGTGCCCATTGTTTGATGACCTGAAAACTAAGGTGCTGTTTAGCAAACACGTGAAAAAGCAAACACATAATGGCTGCAGAGAGCTGAAAATGCAGTTATATACTTCTCTAATAGTCCTTAACACACTCTTGTCTATCTTAGTACTTAACAATCGTTTTCATCATAAATATTAATTACGAAATTATTTATTCAAGACAAGTGATACGTGGCCAACTGATACTAGTATCTATTTACGCCCATTAAATTTAATAGATATATGAGGGGTGTCAGGAAAGTAACAGGACTTCAGCTGGCAGTGCTAAATTAGGAAAATTGCTTGAAATACTAATTAATAATGATGGCGAATGACATGTTTGAGACAATGGTTGGATAAAGAGCATTTAGTTTGGCAATCACCCTATCTTCAACCCCGTAAGGGGCGCGGCGATTTGCCATCCTGGCCGCCGTGCTGACGGGATCCAGCGCTCCGTCCGGCCCCAGCTTAGCCTCTCTTCCTTCCTTCAGATAGCCCGATTTCTCCCCTACCTCGTCGCTTTTCATACAACCTCTCCCACAACTTTCTCTGGTCAGCCTCTAATTTCACAGGGTAGAATGCTGACCTTCTTCTCAAGCCAACCACCCCGGATCGGGGCTGAGGGGGGGAGGGGACATTGTTCCCTAACCCCTCAGCTCCGGTTCGGGATGGGGTTTTTTTAACAACCTGCTTCATCCCCACCCACATCTTCCTCACATCCCTTTTCCTCTCCTCTTCACAACCTATATTTTTTACGCCGTGTCCAAGGTGGAGCCGCCATGCCGAAGGACTGCCAGGCCACCAGGCGGGAGGGGTGGTCCCGAATGGCGGCGTCTGGCTCTGCCGGGCTTGTAAGCACCTCTCACAGTGCGGGCAACTGCGAGAGGTGATGAGCTATTGCGTCCCGTAATCAAAAGAGGGTCACCATGCCCATGTATGAAAAAAAACAAAAACCCCAACCCCCAACTTCCCCAAAAACATCTACGGAGCCGCCCTCGGGCAGCTCCACCGAGAAAATGGAGGTCCCCCCCCTTGTGCTTGCGCAAGAGACCCTCCATAATTCTTTAACCGGAGAGGAGGCTTACTCCTCTCCTACGCCTACGGGTGTAGGGGACTCCCCCTCACCCCCTTCTCTGGAGGTGCTTTCGGGCACCTCCCTATCTCCAGCGGCAGTCCCTCCTTTGCTTTCTAAGGGGACTGCCAAGAAAGCCAGCAGGCAGCCCATTGCCGACCGCCCCTCGTGCAAGCGGCTCGGTAGGGCAAACCCCCTTAGGGGGGAGAGGGAAGCCAGGCCCCTTCGGTCGCTTCCCTCAAAAGACCTGCTGGCAAGAATTTTGAACCTTGCTGGGGTCAAGGCCTGTGCCTCCCCACACCACCTGACTAGTGACAATACTGCCAAGGGGACCTGCGATGTCCTGGGAGGGGATGGCCAACTGGAGGCCCCTCCTGTGATAGACATGGTCCTTGAGGAGACCCAGCCCCAGACGGTAGGGCCTTCCATGGGGGGGAATTCGGGCTCGGCGCCAAGCACCGAACCCGAATCCGCCCCTATGCAAGGTCCTCCTCAAATGGCTGAGGGCTCCGAGGCAGTAGAAGGAGGGGAGGGATCTCCTCCGACAGGTGCCCCTACGACAACCAGGACCTTCTCCATTTCGGAGAGGGACCTGGCTGAGGCTGGTCCATCTGGCCTGGGGACTTCTGCCGGCGGAGGTGAAAAGCGGGTTCATTCCCCGCCCTCCTCTCCTAAAAAGAAAAAGACTAAAAAGACTCAAAAGACGAAGAAGACTCGGGGCTCCTCTCCATCCGCGGGGGCTGCGGGGACGGATGGGTCTGCTACCACTTTGGTAGGCGACCAAGCCAAGATCGGCACATCCGGCCCCTCTACCCCCTCGTGTGCGGAGCCCATGACTACGACTAAGACCAAGAATGCACAGGGCGGAGCCTCGATGACATCGGGGCCCCTGATTCAGAGGTTACCTGGCGTTTTCGAGCCCGCTGGCTTCAAACGCTTCCTCGTTATTCGCTCCACTGATGGCACCATGTTGTCCAAGGGCAACATGATCCATCAGAGGAGAGGATTAGCTAGTGCAATTGGTAGAGAGCCGAAGGTAACCCGTTTCTCGGACGGGAGCCTTCTGGCGAATGCGGCGAATCCCGCCGAGGCGGCCAAGATAAGTGCTCTTCGGACACTTCATGGCACCCCGGTGAGTGTGACGCCGCACTCTACCATGAACTTTGTGAAAGGAGTAGTTTATGCGAGGGAACTCGTTGACTACTCCATTGAGGACATCACCCTAGAGCTGGCCGACCATGGGGCGGTCAAGGTCGAACGTGTGATGAGAAAACAGGGAGGGGCCTCGAGACCCACCCCTACACTCTTCGTCACGTTCGACTGTGACAAGCTCCCTGAGTCGGTGCGTGCCGGTTGGTACCGCTACCGCGTGAAGGCATTCGTGCCACTGCCGCGGCGGTGCTATTACTGCCACCGCTTCGGCCATACGAATCGATCATGTAGACGTGCAAAATCGGGGTCACCCGAAGTCTGTGTAAATTGCTCCAAGGTCGCACACGATAAGTCCAAATCGTGTGTGGCCAAGTGTGTCAATTGCGGAGAGCCGCACCCTGCTTCTTCGAAGCAATGTGGTGCATATCTCCTTGAGAAAGAAATCCTGGCCGTTCAGGCCCAGGATCGACTCTCATTCCGCGAGGCAAAGGACTTGGTCCTGGCGCGCCCGGCTCTGCCTGGGACGTCATATGCCTCAATAGTTAGAAAGGCACCCTCTGCTCCTGGCCCATCCAGGCCAACGAGCACGGTTGTTTCCGCGCCCATTCGGAGCCCTTCTGTGGGCTCTACCCAACCTGGGCGCTCCCCTGGTAAAGCTGGCGGCAAAAAGGGTTCATACCCTGCCCCGGCTAAAACCAGGGCTCCCCCCTCTTCCCCCAGCGTGACCGTTTCGCGTAAAGCGAAACGGCCACGCGCCTCCACCGAGTCGTTAGACTCACAGGAGGCAACACCCCTGAAGATGGTCGCTAGGCCATCTTCCGGGGTTCCTAAAGCTGTTCCCCGAAAGGAGGACAGCAACAAAGGAGCTTCGGCCCCTTTGCCCACGCCCCGAGGTGGAGCGAGTGGCTCGGAGACGGTGGTTCTTCGAAAAGAGGGCCCCCCGCCTCCGAAGCCGCAACGCCCGCCTAAAGTTTCGAGGCGGAGGGAGGAAAAGACTCGCATGGCAAGCCCAACCTCCCCCAATAAGTCCTCGAAGGCGACAGCGCCTTCAGCGCTTTGTCCGGCCAACAGCGCCCGGGGTTCTGCCCCCGGGAAGCGTACGGCCATTCCCGTGAGGGTCTTCAATTCGAGGAGGGCCCCCGCGTCTCCTCCGAGCTAGGCCTGGAGGGCATATTCCTTCAATGGAATTGCCGTGGACTCCGGGCCAACTGGGAGGAGCTGCGGAGGCTCGCCTCATCCCGTTCCCCGTTAGCTATTCTTTTGCAGGAGACCATGCTAGGCGCGTGCCCCCTGCCTGCCCTCCCGGGGTATAAGGGTCTTGCGACCCAACCACCGCGGGACGGCCGGGCTGGGGGATGCGCGGTTTACACCCGGCATGATGTCTCCGTTCTTCCTTTCTCTTTAGATACCTCCTTTCAGGCAGTGGCTGTGCAGCTGCACCTGGATAGGAGGTATACTATCATTTCTGCGTACATTCCACCGTCAGCTGACTTCGACGCGAGGGACTTTCGCCGCGTCGTGGCACGGTTGCCGAGGCCCTATCTCTTGCTTGGAGATCTGAACGGCAGGCATCCTCTCTGGGGAGATTACACCATAAATCCCAGGGGACAAGTCCTTGCCGATCTGATCGAAGAGCTTGAGATGGGTGTCCTAAACGTGGATGAGTTTACGCATCACTGTCCGAGAACCGCTTCATTTTCTTGCCTTGACCTATCTTTGTGCTCTTCGGATGCACAGCCTGATTTTGATTGGGGGGTGGTCGATGACCTCCATGGTAGTGATCACTTTCCCATTCAAATATCATTTTCAGGGCAACTGCCGCCTGAGAGACCACCTCGGTGGTGCTTGGCGCGGGCGCGGTGGCCTGCATTTCAGGAAATGACTGAATTCTCTATCTCAGTCAAGGAGTTTAGGTCGGTAGATGAGGCCGTCGAGTTCTTCTCCGGCAACCTCATCGCCGTGGGCCTGACTACTATTCCTAGGACGTCTGGCCGTTTTGCACGCCGACCACTCCCATGGTGGTCGGCCGAGTGTGAGACGGCCCTCAAACAGAAGCGTTATGCCTACATGCGCTATAAGCGCCGCCCGAACGATTTCACCGTCGCTGAATTTCGTCGGGCTAGGGCTAGGTTCCGGTATATTTCGAAGCACGCCCGCCGCTCTTCTTGGCGGGCATACGTGTCTTCACTTAACGGGAAGACCCCTTTAGCTGAGGTGTGGAAGCGAGTCAAAAGGATTCGGGGCAAGTTCTCGCAGGACCCCCCTCCCGTTCTCCAGGAGAATGGGACCGCAATCTCGGACCCCGCGTCCGTGGCGGAATCCTAAGCGACCGCTTTTTCCGCATTCTCTAGCCGTGATGCTGCTCCGCCAGCATTCAATGCACGTCGTGATGTCGCGGAAGGCCGCCGGCTGGACTTTACCTCCAGAGGCGGAGAACCCTTCAACGACAAGTTTACTGTGAGTGAGTTGCGTTCCGCTCTCGCTTCGTGCGCGGACACCGCCCATGGTCCGGACGATGTCCCGTACGCCATGCTTCGACACCTGGGTGAGCGAGGCATGGCCTTTCTATTAGATTTGTTCAACAGGATCTGGGTGGAAGGTCTCCTCCCAGACTCCTGGCGAATCGCTACTGTGCTCGCCTTTCGCAAGCCGGGGAGAGATCACTCTACTCCGACCGGTTTCCGCCCAATCTCTCTAACCTCTTGCGTGTGCAAGTTGATGGAGAAATTGGTAAATGTTAGATTAGCCTATTTCCTGGACAGCGGAGGCCATCTGTCTTCTGCACAGTGCGGCTTCCGTAAGTTCCACTCCACGTCGGATGCTCTGCTCCGACTGGAGAATGCCGTCTGCGAGGCTTTCCTTCGTAGACAGCACTACGCCACGGTGTTTTTTGATCTGGAGAAAGCCTATGATACCGCATGGCGATACGGTATCATGGAGACTCTCCACACGATGGGGGCGAGGGGACGCCTCCCAATGTTTATATCTGAATTTTTGCGAGATCGTCGATTCCGCGTACGGGTGGGGGGAGCCCTCTCCGGCCCAAAGGAGCAGGAAGAGGGTGTCCCGCAGGGAAGTGTCCTCAGTGTCACACTCTTTGCCCTGAGCATCAACGGCATCACCTCGGTGCTGCCGGAAGATGTTCTCGCTACGCTCTACGTGGACGACCTTTCGATCTCTTTTGGCGCGGCCCAGATGCCAACTCTGGAGCGCCGACTCCAACAGGCATTGAACCGCGTCTCTCGCTATGCCGAAGCGCACAGGTTTCGGTTTTCTTTGGCCAAGACTAAGGTGGTGCACTTCTGCCGCCATCCACGGCTTCACCCCGACCCAGATTTGTTTCTTAATGGGGTGCGCCTGCATGTGGTTGAGTCGCACCGTTTCCTTGGTCTTGTATTCGACCGACGCCTCACCTGGGAGGCTCACATTCGCAGCCTTAGGGTCTCTTGTACCCGCGCCATGGACATTCTCCGTTCCGTGACGTTCAGCGCTTGGGGCGCTGATAGGGCTACCGCCTTACTTTTTTATCGATCCTTTGTTCGCTCGAAGCTCGACTGCGGATGCGAGTTTTATGCATCCGCAGCCGAGCGTTTATTGCGGAAGGTGGATTCGATCCACCACACCGGCCTTCGCCTTGCGACCGGTGCCTTCCGCACTTCCCCCATTGAGAGCCTGTTGGTCGATGCTGGGGAGATGCCACTCGCTCTGCGCCGCGTGCAGTGCATCACTCGCCTGTACGCGCGAGCCCGGCGCCTCCCCCAGTCGCCAACAGCTCTCACTGCATCCGCAGCTGATCTCGATGGTGCCTATGCCGCCGAGAGACGCCAGTCATACCCTAAGCCCTTTGGGTTTAGGGCCAGGAAACTCCTTCGAGAGCTAGATATAGCTCTCGGGCCGGTGGCGCCCCTGGTTCTGCCCAGGACGCCACCCTGGAGGGTACCACATTTGGCTATTTGTCGCCACGCCTCTGCTCCCAAAGCTTGTACTGCGCCGGGAGTATTGCGTTCGATCTTTTTGGAGCACACATCGTGTCACGCTGGTACCGTGCCAGTGTATAGGGATGGCTCCAAGTCCAAAGAGGGGGTCGGCTTCCACGCCGTATCCCCTCTGTTTGAAGTCAGCGGGGCTCTACCAGGCGCTGCGTCTGTCTTCACGGCCGAGCTGGTGGCAATACACCACTCGGTACGGGAGATTACGCGACGTGCCCGGTTCGGAGACCGGATTGTGATTTATAGCGACTCACAAAGCGCCCTGAGTGCTCTCGGGGCATTGGAATCTCCGCATCCCCTGGTTCGCGAAATCCGTGACGCCACGGTTTTGGCGAGCCGGGCAGATGTCGAGATTATCTTCTGCTGGGTTCCTGGACATGTAGGAATTGCGGGGAATGAGCGCGCCGATGAGGGCGCCAAAGAGTCCGCGAGGACTCTGCGACCGGACCAGCGTTTCGCTCTTCCTCACACCGACTACATGGCAGGAATACGGGCAGCTCTTCGGACTGCTTGGCAAAGAAGATGGGAGACGGTCGAGGGGAACTTAAAGTTGCGTGCCATTGCGCCGCGACTGTTCCCATGGACCTATCCCCCAATGCCGCGGCGGCTTCAGGTTGCTTTCTGTCGTCTTCGAATCGGACACACTCGTGTGACGCATCGTTACTTGGTGGAGCGCTCGCATGTGCCCTATTGCAACGACTGCGTCGTCCCCCAGACTGTTCGGCATATTCTTGTCGAATGTCCCAGTCTGGGTGATCTTCGCGCACGATACCTGTCTCGGTACCGGGATGGGCGGGGTCGCTACCGCCTGTCCCTTGTACTCGGGACGAGTGCGTGCACCATGACTGGTGGACTTATTGACTTTTTGGGGGAGGCCGGCCTTCTCCCCTTTATTTAAGGTTCCTTTTTTTGTTATTGTTTTGTTTTAGATTGCACTCTCCTGCACCGGGGTGAGGGGGACCTCCCCCCGCTGCCGGAGATTGCTTCGATTGTTAAGTTTTTCAAATTTATATTGATTGTTAAGTTTTCATATTTTAACTTTAAAGTAGCCTAATTCTAGGCTGTCGTGTTTTTCGGCGACTTATGCCCAAGTGGGTAGTTGCCAGATGGGCTCTATAAAAAAAAAAAAAAAAAAAAAAACACCCTATCTTCATTCATTGGAAATCTTTTCCTTATTTGAACGCAGATTTCGACAAGAAATTCCAAGTACTCTTCTTGAATATCTTCAAAATATCACTGGGTAATGATTCATTAATCATTTAGGTCATTGCTAGTCCTCCCAGCTAAATCTTATCATGATTTTTGTCATTACATACATTACTTGGATGAATATCTGAAAGTTTGACACGTTGTATTACTGTCACATCCACAAAACAACTTAGAATATTTTTTTTTATTCAGATTGAACGTGTTCGATACTCGTTCCGACTGCGTGCATTTCACACACGCGTTTCTCGTTAAGAACGTAGTGACCGTTCTGCATTAGAAAGTTTATATTCGAATGAGTTTACATTTATTTTGAAATTGTATCTCTTAAAAATAATTCATTTTATGCGTTATATTCATCCTGTTTCATAATTCCCCCACATTATTAAGATTTTTTGACAAAATCCCCTATTCCCCCAGACTATTCGCATTTCCCCCAGATCTAGGGGGATTCCCCCAGGTTTGGCAGCCCTGATCTCAAGCCACAACATACCACAGTACCGGTATTATTTATGTTCCATTAAATATGGTATTGGCAATTGCAAATTTGCGCTAATCTCTGTTTTGATGACAAATCTATCTTGTTTACCATATTCTTTAACATGTGTTGAACACATATTTTCGGAAGTGAGTATCACCAAAGCTAAGGAAACTAATTCGCTTAAAGCATAAAACGTAGATTGTAGAAATCTGGCAAAAACAATCAATTACAAAAAAAATTCAGCCTGTACTAATCGAGATTCGAGCGAGGAATTAATTAGGGATGTAGAAAATGGAACAAGTGCTATGTACATGAAACATATGAACAAAGTAATATAACAATGACTTTAGAGGCAGAAGAAGAGGAGGAATTGTATTTGGGAAGGCAAGTAAATTCGGCTATAATTTAATTTATTCCACTAAATGTTATTTTTATTAGAATCTTTGAGATTTTAGTTGAATCGAGGGGGATTTTTTATTCAGGTTCGGGGGGGGGAAACATAAAAATCTCATTGGCAGCTCTGCCACAGCTAATACGCAAATATGTTAAGGCTGGAGTTAATGTTTCACGGAAGATAGTGAATGATTTCGTACTTTGAATTGCCCGGACTAGAAAGAACCCATATCTCAAAACTCATGTTGTTGCAATGCTCACGTTTGCAAAGAAGCACATACACCGTGATAAAAACCTTTTGGAAGAAAGACTGACAAAAATAAAATAGAACTATTTGGACATAATTGCAGAAAAATATGCTTGGCGAAGTGAAAGTGAAGCGCTTCTTGAAAAAAAACAACACGCCAACCGTAAAACACAGTACATGCTGATGGTACATGAACACCAATTAAAATCAATGAAACAATGATTATAGAAGATTATTTTGAAAGCAAACCTACCACCAGAAAGAAAACGGATGTTTACTTTCAATACCACAACGACCTAAAACATACAGCTTGTGTAGTGAATGAATGATTAAAAGAGTCCAAAATTAATGTTTTGGATTGTACATAGATAGCCAAGACCAAAGACCAGAACTGCTTAGAAAATATGAATGGAGCTAAAAAAGTGGGACCACCAAAGATACTCATAGAATAAATACAAATTGTGGATGCACTCTAAGGAGGCGAGGAGAATTTTTTTTTATTGAAGACTGCTGCAAGTGAATATAAAACTATGGCTAACGTTTGACAGCTGTAATTGCTAGCGGAAGTAATGCCACTAATTATTATTTATAATATACTCCTTAAAATATAATTCACTTTCACATGGAAATATTTAATAAGTAATGATTATTTATTGACTTGATCATGCTAAAAAATATAATAATTGTGATATTACCAATGCTTTGCTAATACTAAAAATTATGGAGTAACTGAATTTCAGAAGTTCCCTACCTAAAATAATTGTGATTATTAGCAGTGCTCTGCTAATACTAAAAGTTATGGAGTAACTGAATTTCAGAAGCGCCCTCCGTAAACTTGAGTTTATTACCCGTTGAATTCAATTTTATAAATGACAAACAAAATGGAATTGATCATTATTATTTTTTTAATTGAGAGTCTCATGTGTCTAGAAACCTTTCTTCTGGATTCAATTTTGTAATGTTGATGAAATAAATTCCTTGAGGCTCTGGACTACTTTAGATAGTTTTTTGTATTGCTATTCCTCATATCTTGTCAGGCCACGACTGGGTCCCACCGAAGGGCCCCGGAGGTTTGCTTCCAATAGGCCTCTGACGAAGCAACTCTGTCCCAAAGAGCATCTTCGGAGCTTGAGTTAAGACATCTCTGAGGGTCGAGGGTCGACAAGTAGTGTGGTGTGGTACATAGATTGGTCTCCCCCAAAGGGGATTTGAAAGATGGTCGGTAGTTGTTTAAAGCACACTCGTGGAAACCTCTCTACTTGATCGCGTAGACCAGGGGTCTCCAAACTACGGCCCGCGGGCCAGATCCGGCCCGCCGCTGCACTGTGCAACAAATGATCACATATATCAAAAATGAAGTATGTGAAGTCAGCACGTCGGACTAGGCTGACTAATGAACATTTAAAAGCAATTCTCTTGATTGGACACATCAATTACAAAACAAGTATTGATGATATCTTAAAAGCAAAACGCCAATTTCACAAATCGCACTAACCTTTTTGCTGCTTAGTTTGTGAGACTCGGAAATGTGCGCACTGGCTGTGATAATACTATCTTATCGCTAAGGACGCTTTCTTTGATAACTTTTTGGTAAATAAATATGTTTGTTGTCTTTATTTTTTGTGTATTCACTATATTGTATTGAACAAAATGGTTATGCGGCTCGCGGTCGTCATTCTCTATTATCTGCCCCACTGTGAAAAAAGTTTGGTGACTCCTGGCGTAGACCAAGGATGTGAATTACCCGCAGAAAAAAAAAATTCGAGTGCATTCACCTTTGTTAAACAAACCGTGGAATAAAGAACAGAAGGAAGGGTGCACCTAAAATACGAGTAGTAGAGAAAAAGGGGGCGGAGGCAGATTTCAGCCCTTGAATGAAAGCACTATGAACCTTGTTTTTTTTTTCCTGCGAGTAATTCACATAGATTAGTTATTATATCGCAACAAATAATCATATGTTAATCGAGTGTATAATTAATCGATTGAACCCGCTTCCCAGTACATTGGAGTTAGGCGACGTAGAGTATGCTTAGTCGCCGGATGGTGCCATAATTCGGTTCGGTTTCTCAACGGTTACAATACGTTCTATTGACTCTTGGTTCGTATACGACGTTAACCTAGAGGTTCCCACCGAGATAGGGTGCAGACAGTGCGAAAAGCATGTAGCGGAATGGAGAGAGAAAAAGAGAGAGCCTGAATTTGGTGTTCTGAGAGGCGAGCATGGCCGAGTGGATAAAAGGTCTCGTAGGTTTCTCTCAGCAACCAGTAGAGTCGGTGGTTCGCATCTCGCCACCGCTGCAACGACTTCTTTGTTTTCTATTGAATCTTTCTTCCATTTTCTCCTTTACATAAACGGATCACTCTATTTAATCTGATAATCAAAATCTATCTTATACTTTATTTTTATGTTAAATATAACCAATTTATTCAGGGATATGAAACTTTTCCAAAATAATTATTGTTATTTTCTGATCCCATTACTATTTTCATTGGTATTCCCATTTAGTCATGAGGCCTCGAACGAGCGGTTTGTATTTTGCTCTTTTCACCGCTCAGTCATTACAAATTTTAGGGGCGTCGGACTGAATTGTCAAGCAGGCAAAATATCAAAGATTTACTATAACTGAATTTCCAGGCGTTGCACCGGTAAAAATTTAGACTCCGAAGACTGTCTTAGCAGTAAATATGTGTTAACATACTGCATAGGTTCTGTATATGTAAATGTTTTCTTACAAAATTAAAACTTTTATCTGAAGTTTGTAGCAATGAATAAACTATATTGAGTAGAAACCAATATTTCCATTGTAATTTGCAATTAAAATACAAACTTATTTCACTAATAATAGTTACCTTACACTATATACATTTATGTAAATAAAATGATTACAAAAAAAATAATCGATATTTATTCACCTAAAACTGAAACATTACACCTACCCCCCCTGCCTAAAAATCCATTATTCCATATTTCCTGAAATTTTGCAAACATAAATTCTCAAAACTTTTAAATAATATTTTTGCCAATTACAATTTAGATTTGTTTTCATTAATAACAAAATTATTCTAAGCTTTTTCCTTTTAAAGGACCGCAGGCCCGTAGCCAGGCCATGACTTTTTTTTTTGGGGGGGGGGCTATTTCTATTTTAGGGAAAGGGGGTAATTTTTTACAAATATGCCCCGTAAGGGGCGCGGCGATTTGCCATCCTGGCCGCCGTGCTGACGGGATCCAGCGCCCCGTCCGGCCCCAGCTTAGCCTCTCTTCCTTCCTTCAGATAGCCTGTATTCCTATCCTACCTCGTCGCTTTTCATACAACCTCTCCCACAACTTTCTCTGGTCAGCCTCTAATTTCACAGGGTAGAAGCTGACCTTCTTCTCAGCCAATCGTCCCGGATCGGGGCTGAGGGGGGAGGGGACAATGTCCCCTAACCCCTGAGCTCCGGTCTGGGGTGGTTGGCCTTTAACAACCTGCTTCATCCCCACCCATACCTTCCTCACATCCCTTTTCCTCTCGTCTTCAAAATCTATCCGTTTTACGCCGTGTTCAAGGTGGAGCCGCCATGCCGAAGGACTGCCAGGCCACCAGGCGGGAGGGGTGGTCCCAAATGGCGGCGCCTGGCTCTGCCGGGCCTGTAAGCACCTCTTGCAGTGCGGGCTACTGCAAGAGGTGGTGAGCGATTGCGTCCCGTAAAACAAAGAGGGTCACCATGCCCAATGATGAAACAAAAAAACATCTCCCCTTAATTCCCCCTATAACAACAACGGAGCCACCCTCGTGCAGCTCCACAGAAAAGATGGAGGTCCTACCCCTGTGCTTGCGCAGGGGACCCTCCATACCTCTTCAACCGGAGAGGAGGCTTACTCCTCTCCTTCGCCTACGGGTGCAGGGGACTCCCCCTCACCCCCTTCTCTGGAGGTGCTTTCGGGCACCTCCCTTTTCCCAGCGGCAGTCCCCTCTTTTCTTTCCAAGGGGACTGCCAAGAAAGCCAGCAGGCAGCCCTTAGCCAGCTGCTCCCCATCAAAGCGGCTCGGTAGGGCAAACCCCCTTAGGGGGGAGAGGCAAGCCAGGCCCCTTCGGTCGCTTCCCTCAAAAGGCCTGCTGGCAAAAATATTAAACCTTGCCGGGGTCAAGGCCTGTGCCTCCCCAAACAAGACTGGCGACACTGCCAAGGGGACCTGCAATGTCCTGGGAGGGGATGGCCAACTGGAGGCCCCTCCCGTGATAGACATGGTCCTTGAGGAGACCCATCCTCAGACGGTAGGGCCTTCCATGGGGGGGAATTCGGGCTCGGCGCCAAGCACCGAACCCGAGTCCGCCCCTATGCAAGGTCCTCCTCAAATGGCTGAGGGCTCCGAGGCAGTAGAAGGAGGGGAGGGATCTCCTCCGACAGGTGCCCCTACGACAACCAGGACCTTCTCCATTTCGGAGAGGGACCTGGCTGAGGCCGGTCCATCTGGCCTAGGGGCTTCTGCCGGCGGAGGTGAAAAGCGGATTCATTCCCCGCCCTCCTCTCCAAAAAAGAAAAAGACTAAAAGGACGAAAAAGACTCGGGGCTCCTCTCCATCCGCGGGGGCTGCGGGGACGGATGGGTCTGCTGCCACTTTGGTAGGCGACCAAGCCAAGATCTGCACATCCGGCCCCTCTACCCCCTCGTGTGCAGAGCCCCTGACTAAGACCAAGAGTGCACAGGGCGGAGCCTCGATGACATCGGGGCCCCTCATTCAGAGGTTACCTGGCGTTTTCGAGCCCGCTGGCTTCAAACGCTTCCTCGTTATTCGCTCCACTGATGGCACCATGTTGTCCAAGGGCAACATGATCCATCAGAGGAGAGGATTAGCTAGTGCAATTGGTAGAGAGCCAAAGGTAACCCGTTTCTCGGACGGGAGCCTTCTGGCGAATGCGGCGAATCCCGCCGAGGCGGCCAAGATAAGTGCTCTTCGGACACTTCATGGCACCCCGGTGAGTGTGACGCCGCACTCTACCATGAACTTTGTAAAAGGAGTAGTTTATGCGAGGGAACTCGTTGACTACTCCATAGAAGACATCACCCTAGAGCTGGCCGACCATGGGGCGGTCAAGGTCGAACGTGTGATGAGAAAACAGGGAGGGGCCTCGAGACCCACCCCTACACTCTTCGTCACGTTCGACTGTGACAAGCTCCCTAAGTCGGTGCGTGCCGGTTGGTACCGCTACCGCGTGAAGGCATTCGTGCCACTGCCGCGGCGGTGCTATTACTGTCACCGCTTCGGCCACACGAATCGATCATGTAGACGTGCAAAATCGGGGTCACGCGAAGTCTGTGTAAATTGCTCGAAGGTCGCACACGATAAGTCCAAATCGTGTGTGGCCAAGTGTGTCAATTGCGGAGAGCAGCACCCTGCTTCTTCGAAGCAATGTGGTGCATATCTCCTTGAGAAAGAAATCCTGGCCGTTCAGGCCCAGGATCGACTCTCATTCCGCGAGGCTAAGGACTTGGTCCTGGCGCGCACGGCTCTGCCTGGGACGTCATATGCCTCAATAGTTAGAAAAGCACCCTCTGCTCCTGGCCCATCCAGGCCAACGAGCACGGTTGTTTCCGCGCCCATTCGGAGCCCTTCTGCGGGCTCTACTACACCCGGGCGCTCCCCTGGTAGAGCTGGCGGCAAAAAGGGTTCACACCCAGCCCCGGCTAATACCAGGGCTCCTCCCTCTTCCCCCAGCGTGACCGTTTCCCGTAAGGCGAAACGGCCACGCGCCTCCACAGAGTCGTTAGACTCACAGGAGGCAACACCCCTGAAGATGGTCGCTAGGCCATCTTCCGGGGTTCCTAAAGCTGTTCCCCGAAAGGAGGACAGCAACAAAGGAGCTTCGGCCCCTTCGCCCACGCCCCGAGGTGGAGCGAGTGGCTCGGAGACGGTGGTTCCTCGAAAAGAGGGCCCCCCCCCTCCGAAGCCGCAACGCCCGCCTAAGGTTTCGAGGCGGAGGGAGGAAAAGACTCGCATGGCGAGCCCAACCTCCCCCAATAAGTCCTCGAAGGCGACAGCGCCTTCAGCGCTTTGTCCGGCCAACAGCGCCCGGGGTTCTGCCCCCGGGAAGCGTACGGCCATTCCCGTGAGGGTCTTCAATTCGAGGAGGGCCCCCACGTCTCCTCCGAGCTAGGCCTGGAGGGCATATTCCTTCAATGGAATTGCCGTGGACTCCGGGCCAACTGGGAGGAGTTGCGGAGGCTCGTCTCGTCCCGTTCCCCGTTAGCTATTTTTTTGCAGGAGACCATGCTAGGCGCGTGACCGCTGCCTGCCCTCCCGGGGTATAAGGGTCTTGCGACCCCACCACCGCGGGATGGCCGGGCTGGGGGATGCGCGGTTTACACCCGGCATGATGTCTCCGTTCTTCCTTTCTCTTTAGATACCTCCTTTCAGGCAGTGGCTGTGCAGCTGCACCTGGATAGGAGGTATACTATCATTTCTGCGTACATTCCACCGTCAGCTGACTTCGACGCGGGGGACTTCCGCCGCGTCGTGGCACGGTTGCCGAGGCCCTATCTCTTGCTTGGAGATCTGAACGGCAGGCATCCTCTCTGGGGAGATTACTCCATAAATCCCAGGGGACAAGTCCTTGCCGATCTGATCGAAGAGCTTGAGATGGGTGTCCTAAACGTGGATGAGTTTACGCATCACTGTCCGAGAACCGCTTCATTTTCTTGCCTTGACCTATCTTTGTGCTCTTCGGATGCACAGCCTGATTTTGATTGGGGGGTGGTCGATGACCTCCATGGTAGTGATCACTTTCCCATTCAAATATCATTTTCAGGGCAACTGCCGCCTGAGAGACCACCTCGGTGGTGCTTGGCGCGGGCGCGGTGGCCTGCATTTCAGGAAATGACTGAATTCTCTATCTCAGTCGAGGAGTTTAGGTCGGTAGATGAGGCCGTTGAGTTCTTCTCCAGCAACCTCATCGCCGTAGGCCTGACTACTATTCCTAGGACGTCTGGCCGTTTTGCACGCCGACCACTCCCATGGTGGTCGGCCGAGTGTGAGACGGCCCTCAAACAGAAGCGTTATGCCTACATGCGCTATAAGCGCCGCCCGAACGATTTCACTGTCGCTGAATTTCGTCGGGCTAGGGCTAGGTTCCGGTATATTTCGAAGCACGCCCGCCGCTCTTCTTGGCGGGCATACGTGTCTTCACTTAACGGGAAGACCCCTTTAGCTGAGGTGTGGAAGCGAGTCAAAAGGATTCGGGGCAAGTTCTCGCAGGACCCCCCTCCCGTTCTCCAGGAGAATGGGACCGCAATCTCGGACCCCGCGTCCGTGGCGGAATCCTTAGCGACCGCTTTTTCCGCATTCTCTAGCCGTGATGCTGCTCCGCCAGCATTCAATGCAAGTCGTGATGTCGCGGAAGGCCGCCGGCTGGACTTTACCTCCAGAGGCGGAGAACCCTTCAACGACAAGTTTACTGTGAGTGAGTTGCGTTCCGCTCTCGCTTCGTGCGCGGACACCGCCCATGGTCCGGACGATGTCCCGTACGCCATGCTTCGACACCTGGGTGAGCGAGGCATGGCTTTCTGTTAGATTTGTTCAACAGGATCTGGGTGGAAGGTCTTCTCCCAGACTCCTGGCGAATCGCTACTGTGCTCGCCTTTCGCAAGCCGGGGAGAGATCACTCTACTCCGACCGGTTTCCGCCCAATCTCTCTAACCTCTTGCGTGTGCAAGTTGATGGAGAAATTGGTAAATGTTAGATTAGCCTATTTCCTGGACAGCGGAGGCCATCTGTCTTCTGCACAGTGCGGCTTCCGTAAGTTCCACTCCACGTCGGATGCTCTGCTCCGACTGGAAAGTGCCGTCTGCGAGGCCTTCCTTCGTAGACAGCACTACGCCACGGTGTTTTTTGATCTGGAGAAGGCCTATGATACCGCATGGCGATACGGTATCATGGAGACTCTCCACACGATGGGGGCGAGGGGACGCCTCCCAATGTTTATATCTGAATTTTTGCGAGATCGTCGATTCCGCGTACGGGTGGGGGGAGCCCTCTCCGGCCCAAAGGAGCAGGAAGAGGGTGTCCCACAGGAAAGTGTCCTCAGTGTCACACTCTTTGCCCTGAGCATCAACGGCATCACCTCGGTGCTGCCGGAAGATGTTCTCGCTACGCTCTACGTGGACGACCTTTCGATCTCTTTTGGCGCGGCCCAGATGCCAACTCTGGAGCGTCGACTCCAGCAGGCATTGAACCGCGTCTCTCGCTATGCCGAAGCGCACAGGTTTCGGTTTTCTTTGGCCAAGACTAAGGTGGTGCACTTCTGCCGCCATCCACGGCTTCACCCCGACCCAGATTTGTTTCTTAATGGGGTGCGCCTGGATGTGGTTGAGTCGCACCGTTTCCTTGGTCTTGTATTCGACCGACGCCTCACCTGGGAGGCTCATATTCGCAGCCTTAGGGTCTCTTGTACCCGCGCCATGGACATTCTCCGTTCCGTGACGTTCAGCGCTTGGGGCGCTGATAGGGCTACCGCCTTACTTTTTTATCGATCCTTTGTTCGCTCGAAGCTCGACTACGGATGCGAGTTTTATGCATCCGCAGCCGAGCGTTTATTGCGGAAGGTGGATTCGATCCACCACACCGGCCTTCGCCTTGCGACCGGTGCCTTCCGCACTTCTCCCATTGAGAGCCTGTTGGTCGATGCTGGGGAGATGCCACTCGCTCTGCGCCGCGTGCAGTGCATCACTTGCCTGTACGCGCGGGCCTGGCGCCTCCCTCAGTCGCCAACAGCTCTCACTGCATCCGCAGCTGATCTCGATGGTGCCTATGCCGCCGAGAGACGCCAGTCATACCCTAAGCCCTTTGGGTTTAGGGCCAGGAAACTCCTTCGAGAGGTAGATATAGCTCTCGGGCCGGTGGCGCCCCTGGTTCTGCCCAGGACGCCACCCTGGAGGGTACCACATTTGGCTATTTGTCGCCACGCCTCTGCTCCCAAAGCTTTTACTGCGCCGGGAGTATTGCGTTCGACCTTTTTGGAGCACACATCGTGTCACGCTGGTACCGTGCCAGTGTATACGGATGGCTCCAAGTCCCAAGAGGGGGTCGGCTTCCACGCCGTATCCCCTCTGTTTGAAGTCAGCGGGGCTCTACCGGGCGCTGCGTCTGTCTTCACGGCCGAGCTGGTGGCAATACACCACTCGGTACGGGAGATTACGCGACGTGCCCGGTTCGGAGACCGGATTGTGATCTATAGCGACTCACAAAGCGCCCTGAGTGCTCTCGGAGCATTGGAATCTCCGCATCCCCTGGTTCGCGATATCCGTGACGCCACGGTTTTGGCGAGCCGGGCAGATGTCGAGATTATCTTCTGCTGGGTTCCTGGACATGTAGGAATTGCGGGGAATGAGCGCGCCGATGAGGGCGCCAAAGAGTCCGCGAGGACTCTGCGACCGGACCAGCGTTTCGCTCTTCCTCACACCGACTACATGGCAGGAATACGGGCAGCTCTTCGGACTGCTTGGCAAAGAAGATGGAAGACGGTCGAAGGGAACTTAAAGTTGCGTGCCATTGCGCCGCGACTGTTCCCATGGACCTATCCCTCAATGCCGCGGCGGCTTCAGGTTGCTTTCTGTCGTCTCCGAATCGGACACACTCGTGTGACGCATCGCTATCTGATGGAGCGCTCGCCTGCGCCCTATTTCAACGACTGCGTCGTCCCCCAGACTGTTCGGCACATTCTTGTCGAATGTCCCAGTCTGGGTGATCTTCGCGCACGATACCTGTCCCAGTACCGGGATGGGCGGGGTCGCTACCGCCTGTCCCTTGTGCTTGGGACAGATTCGTGCACACTGACTTGTGGACTTGTTGACTTCTTGGGGGAGGCCGGCCTTCTCCCTATTATTTAAGCAAGGTTTGTTTGTTTGTTTTTGTTGTTTTTTTTTGTTGTTTTGTTTTTTGTTTGTTTTTTTTTCTTTAGTTGCACGCTCCTGCGCCGGGGGGACCTCTCCCCGACGCACCAGCTTGCTTCCTTTCCCCCTTTTGGGGTGTTTTTTTTTTTCTCTTTAATTTCATTTTAAAGTAGCCTAGAACTAGGCCAGTTTTAATACGGCGACTAATGCCCAAGTAGGCAGTCGCCAGATGAGCTCTTAAAAAAAAAAAAATAAATAAATTAACAAATATGTTATTTTTGACTAGGCGAGGTGGCATTACCATTAATATTACTAGTAAATCGCCTGGTTCGGCTATGAAATAAGCGAGCGATTGAGTGGCCTAAGCCTAAATAAGACTACGCTCACTTTATAATATTGATACGACAAGAAAAAGGTTAGTGATGAACAGAGGTGTGTTGGGTTCGGCTCGGTCCGGTCCGCCCGAATCGGTTGTTAAATTTCTGTGAAATCATCGAAGCGTTCGTTTATTTCTAATTACACAGTAGCAGTAGCTTAACTTAAAATTGGAAAAGAAGTCCTAATTTTGCCTAACATGGCAGCTAAAAATGTACGCGAATCAGAGAAAATTAAAATTGATGTCTTAGAATAACTTCTTTCCCTCAAGAACCTCATACATCATACTGCTCATACAGTCATGCCCCGTTTATATAAGTGGAAAAACTGGCCTAAAAATGCTTGCTATCTTTCCCATTCTGATTGCCGCACCCCTTCCCCCGATGAAGGACAGCTTGATCTGTAACTGTCTAAATCGAAAGTTCGGAACCTCTTGTTGTTTATTGCCAGCCCTAAATAAATCAACAAATAAATAACGAAGTTGCGCCGAATTTACGAATGGGTCGCCACGGCCGGGCCAGTTCGCATTTTCTGAAATAGACTTGAATAACATCTCTTGCTTCGTAATAACCAGTAAAACGCCCAGACTGGCGATTATAGAAGCGAGATATGCACTGATTCAATCATTGCATGAGAGAAGAGAGACATATGGCAAAAATTATAATTATCTAACTGAATAATGTTACATAGCAATCATTAGATAGGCTCATACGCATATTCAAATACTCAATCTCCCCTAGAAAAGGTATTAAATGAACGATTATTAATTTGAATAAAAATCCTTTTTAATGCATATCGGAAAATAAAATTATAGCTCCATTTATAATCCAAACAAGGTCTTCAAATGTGAGAAATGGCAAAAACCAATTCTATTAATTGTAAATTTCTTCAAATTTATCATCATATTTATTCAAGTGTTCACACAAATATTCATACGGATAAACGCCGACTCGATCGCCGAAACATTTCAAGTGGTTCAGCTTGTTGCAGTGCAGCAATTTTCTCTTTTTTAAATTCCAGGAGGGTGAGTTGGCATTTCCGCTGATGGCTCATGCATCTTCTGTATGTACTTAGCAGTCTTGTCACCAAGTAGCTGAAGATGCCCCAATAGTTAATGCAGCACAGAGCAATGTGTGCAAGTTTGGGAAAGGTGTTTGGAGCTCCATTTCGAGGAACCATTCCAGAAATTTGTCAATGCAGTCTTTCTCTCCTGACATGCTTCTGTCCAAAGCTGCTTCTGAGACATGTTTCGAACAACCTCCACCTCATGTCGATGCAGAAATAAGTCAATAGCCGCTCCTAATGTGTTGACCAAATTAGTAAGTGGTTGCAATTGGTCAAAATCAAGAAACATCTCGGATCATGGTAGCAAAGTGGAAATAGATGCCACCAACTTGTTGCTGCACTCCCAGAAGCGCCTCTCCAACTCGTTGGTGAGTGAATCCAGTATTTCAAAATATACAGAGATGAATGGTTTCTCTTCGTCTTGTCCTGTAGATGCGATCACAATGAAGGAGTCCAGACTGCGGGGATGTCTTCGAACTCGTTTTGTCAGTTGTGGAGCTGTTTCATGTCCCTCAACATGTCCACAACATTTAAGCTGGCATGCTTCTAGAAGCTCTGAAAACTTCTCTTTAGTTCGCATGTTGCATATGATATGGACGATTTCACTGAAAATTTGGTAACCATAGGCGACTGAACACTCTCTAGATTGCAGCATCTTATCGGCTGGCTTTAATGCACCAAGAACTTCACGCATGAGAGTAGCTGGCAATACAACCACTCTTGAGATAAGAGCCTTTTCAACCCAATAGCAGTCGCCGATAGGTCAGTGGGGCCACCCTCAGCGAAAAAATCCAGTGTTGTTATGATAATGTTATAGTTTTCCACAATAGTGTTAGTGGTCTTGAACTGCCCACTCCAGCGATGTTCCATTAGACGCGCCAAAGGTGGAGCACCTGACTTGCTGAACATGGTGCGAACTTTAGCCTTTGCCAAGAAGTCATTTAACTGCTGACACACACCAGAAGACTTTTGCACTATGTTCATTTCTGACAGACATGAACAACAACAAGGTAAAGTTGATGGTTAAAGCAGTGTATGTACGGGATATTTCTCTGGACATGATCAGAGATTCGACATTGTACTCCTGAGTGCTTGCCTGACATGAAAGATACACCATTATAACACTGTGCCAATAACAGTTTAAGATCAAAATCTTTCAAGGCCTGCGGAAGGTGCTCGGTGATGTAGTCTGCATCAAATCTCTCCAGCTCATAGAACCCAAGAAGAGCTTCAGTTGGTGGTCCATTCATTCTGACAACCCTGATCACAACAGAAAGAAGCTCAACTCCAGCCGAATCCCTGGTCTCATCACATTTAATGGTGAACAACCCCGTATTCGTTGTTTCGATCTCCTGTACACTTTTCTCCCTTACCAACTGCGCTATCATTCTAATCACTTTATTTTGAAAATGTGGAGATGTGTGCTTTGTATTTTCTGGAATTGTTTGACTGATTTTAGCAAATTTTCATAAATAATCCTGAATGGATTCCACCAATCTCTTCCTCACTCACTCTGAATGGCAACTCATTTGTTGTGAGAAATTTGATGACTTCAAATATCCTGGAGAGATAGTATCTGTTATTTTTTACTTAGGCATCGCAGAGAGATTCAAGTGAACAGCCTTTCTCAAACTTTTTATGATCTACCCATGCAGCCATAGCAATCATATGGGACTTTGATCCTCTATGTTTGGAAAAACCTTTTCCCCTCTCTATTGCATTTTTCCAGTTTTGGAAACCTTCTGTGGTGTACACCTTATCTCGATCGTTACCGTCAACATACTTACGGCAAGGAAAGCAGAAGCACGAATCTTTTTCCACAAAATATTGCAGCCAAGGCCAGTCAGAGTACCATTTGTTTTGAATGAGCGACTTTGTTTTCCAAACATAGTCTTCGGTAGGTTCACTACACGAGGTTGAGCAGGATTATGATCACCAAGGTCAGATGGAGGCTGGTAGTAAGAGACGCCACCAAAATCAGAGGTAAACGAAAGCTGGTTTGAAGTGCAAGCATGCTGTTGAGAAGAGGGAGAATCAGTCGCAGACACTGTCGTTGAGACAACCTCCTCAGGTGAAACTGTGGCTCTCTTCGTCCTTAACACAAAAGCATCCATTTTATCTGTAAGAGACACAAGGTGTCAAACAAGGTAGGGAGATTTATGCAATATTATTAATTATTTTATAAATAAAATACCCAACACATGAAAATATGTTTGACTTGATCAGACATAAACAAAGTTAAACAACAAGGTATTTGCCCTTTGACTTGATCAGACATAAACAAAGTTAAGCAACAAGGTATTTGCCCTTTCTACAGAAAGTTGAAATTACTCATTTATAAAAATGAATATTTTAAGAAATGCTTAATAATAACCCAAATATACACTTTGTAAAGAACAAGGTCTGCTGACCAAAAGGTCGCGTGCCCTCACTTTTCTGATTTATGTCTTTACGACTTGAAAACTTTCAATAATTCTTGGAGTAACCTTGTGAGTACCTTGGCAATTCTATCGTTCGAAAGAGAATGTAAACACCTTAAGGGTTTCAAATTTCGTTAGAATCGGCCGAATAGTTATGATGTTATTGCCCAAAAAAGCTAATTTCCTGGCTAATCTTGGGTGACTTTGGCAATTGTATTATTTGAAAGGGAATGTAAAACAATATAAGGGTTTCAAATTTCGTTAGAATCAGCCGAATAGTTATGATGTTATTGCCAAAAACAAACTAATTCCCGGGCTAACATTAGGAGGACTTTGCCAATTTTATCATTCGAAAGAGAATGTAAAACAACATAAAGGGTTTCAAATTTCGTTAGAATAGGCTAAATTGTTACAATCTTATCAAAAAGAAGCAAAACGGGGAACGACTGACCGACATAGTGAGATGTAGAGTCGCTCGCGACTAAAAATGTACGATATTGAAGACAAGATATAACATAGTGGGTATATTGAATAATAAACATAATTAAATATGAATAAATATGCACATTTCAAGAAATATTAGGAAAATGCAACAGCTTTTAAAGTGTACAGAGTTAAATGGATGAATTTTGTTCGAAAAATGCATATATTTTTTCTGGTAAGAATGAGGTCAAACATTCAATAAATACCAAAATGCATATAGTTTTGCTGGGGAGAGTGGGGCAAATCATTTATGGTCGTCTGACTTTCAAGATATTGATTGAAAAATCTCAAATCTGAAACTTTATTAAAACAAAAGTTTTAATAAGCAAAAAACATTAATAAAAAATAATACTTTGGGGGGCAAGCCGCAAGGTACAGGCATTTTATCCTAATTTTACTTCTTTCGACTTCTTTCGGTACCAATCTTTACTCCAAGATGTGTGGCATAACCTCACCATGACCTTGGGAATGTGTTATTTGTTGGCTTCACAATGATGATAATGTAGACCTAATTAAATACATATATACTTTGATATCCATCTTATTATAATTCACAGTGAATAGATGAGGATATTTTACTATGAAAGTATGATCCTAGATTGTTTAAATGTAAATCAATAGCTTTTACTTTACCGTGGTGGCATTAAAATATTTGACCATACAGTAGGACTCTTCCTCTTATTTCATGTTCTGCTACTCCACTTTTCGGTCATTTCACTATAATATTTCACTCATTTTATGAGTTGAAAAGACTTACAGACGTGGATTTACTATAGTATATATTTGTTACTTACCCCTAAGCGGGTTGTAGAGGGAAAATTTAAAAAGGAAAACTTAACTCTTTGTTTAGGCCAGAAATGAAAACAATAACATTGTAAAACTTGCCATAAGAGCGATTACTAGTTAGATTTAGTGAATTTTTCATTTAATCCAAGCATTAAAAAAATACCATCTTTATATTTAAGTTTTCGGTTCGCCGGTTCGGTTCTTACGTTGGGAATGGAGTGATAAGACAAAGGCACTTACCAGCCAGTTCGTTATTAGCTACGGCGACCACCAAGCCAACGCAAGTTCAGAGTCCATAAGTAGCATTATTGGTGTAGTTTTTTGAGTTGAGATTTTAGGATTTTGTTATGATAATACATACAAACAGTTGTATTTTTATGATAAAATTGATTTATAAAATGATATTTAATATAATTAGTTTGGGAAATAGAATTGCAATTGGGTTACCGTGATTTGAGGATTGTGAAGATGGTGTTTGCTACAAAATTATTGGAATGGACTTCCAGAATTGGCGATGAATTCTTAGAAAGTTTGAATGTATTTTAACTTATGAAATGGCTAGGGGCAAAATACAATTACAGAGCTTTACTATTCAGTCAGTTCTTCCAACTAGTAAGCCAACCAGACAGTTCACAAAACCAAATTGGTAATATGAAGCTGGAGCCACAGACAAAATAACCTCTTCCAGAAGATATCTGTGAGTAAATGTCCATGCTTGCGGTGTTATGTTTCACACAAGGGAGAACTTCTCCCTTGTGTGTAACTGAGATCATATTATTATTTTAGGCTATAAAATTTGAGAGGCTAATCAGATTTTGGGGAGGAGGATAAGCACCTCATAGCCCCCTCCCCCGTGTCTACGAGCCTGAAGGACTGAGTCCCTAAATATTCAAGCATTGGTGTCATATACTAATTCTTATGTCCAGGATGTTCAGCAGGTTTCATATATTGGTAGCACTGTAAGGTTATTGGCGGCGGAGGGGAGGGGGAGGCGCACGCTTCTCGTCCCGTATGGAAATAAGTCACAGAACTGGACCTCATTTTATGTAAAAAAAAACAACAAAAATTTGACATGAAAAAAAAATCATGTAATAAAATGCCAAAACGCGTCTCTATAAATAATTATATATTTTTTTAATAAATTAACGAACTCTGAGCAAGATATTTTGACCCCTTCGGGTTAGCGCCTACAATATATTTCGCTTCCATTAACTTCACCACTTTTTCCCTAACAACTTCCGCGCAGATACCCTCGTTTGTTTTCCTCTTTAACATCAGCAACCGCTTTCCCATAGTGTGGTTGGCACGCTTCAATGCCACTTCTTGCGTATCGCGCCCGCAGGAAAGAAACCTTTGTATGCGCGGCTTCACAAGCCACTCACCCATATCCTGACTTAGCCACCTTTGAGGGTATGGGTGTTCCTCCGAATATCTTCTGTATGTATGTGTCTCACTCACACATATTTACATAATTACATGTATGCGGGTAATATGCAAGTCCATATACAAGTCAGATACAGGTAAATGTATAGGTGAATATAGTCTCTATAGTAAGTGGTTCCAATTGGTATAGTCCCTCCCACTCAGCTGGCATCGAGAGGCTCCCGTGGCCCCCAGCTCCCGTTAAACATGAATAGACTACTATTTATACCATTCTCTTTATATCCCTTTTGCCCATTTTCACACACCCTAATGTCACCATTTTCTTTATGACCCTCTCCTTCGGAACTTTCTGGTGGAGATGCCTTCGTTAGTTTACGCCTTTTAGTTTCCGATAAAAAAACAAACAACCCTCTGCTTGTCCTATCGTTGTCTTGAGTGCCACAATCTCTTTGGCAGTGCCACTTTCATTCCCTTCTATTTTTTTTTCTCTTCATGATGTATTCTAAGTTGATTCTCGGTAAGAGTTTATGGCCCGGATAATTGTTGCAGGTTTTCGTGTATGGTAAACTTCAGTGAGCTTGATGTAAGCGGGGAAATCTACATTAATGCTCATTCCTTGAACCTTCAACTATTCCTTCAAGGAGCTGAGGATTCCTCAAGAGCGAGGTGTTTGTGTGTAATTTGATACATTTATTTTTCATCTAATCGCTGTCTGTTATTTCCTTCCAGCCCACCGATCTGCCCCCCCCCCCCCTCCCCTCCTCTTCTATATTTTAACTTCGCTATTTCCTTCTTTAGTTTCCTAATTTCCACTTCCCTCTTTCTATTTGCCTCCCGATCAGTCGTCTTGGTCGAGGTTTTTAGCAGCGATGCCTCTTCCGTCCGACGCTTTCTTCAAAGCGGCCTCTTAAGTATGCAGAAATCGTGCGTTTATTTTTATAATTTAATCTCTGTGTCGCGCCCTTATTTTATTGGGTTGAATATATTATTTTAAGGTATTTGCATGAATGTTTTTTCTATTTTTATCTCCACTTATCGTCCACACGATAAACAATGTGTCCAGATGTAAGGGAGTTAATGTACGGATATAGCTTATATAGTCTGTTCCGTTTATGAGTTTAATTCATTAATAATTGTTTTAGAATTATAAGATGTGTAGTAAAGTGTGTTTTCTTTTGTTGGGGTAGACTTGAATTTTGTTATACTCTCTTTTATCAGTCATATTTCTTTTATTAATTCTGCTTAGAATTATACTCATAAAATGGGAGAGGAAGACCTAATTTTTAGATTAAAGTATTCAGATATTTGTAGATCGGAATATGTTGATGTGAACTTATTGAAGTATAAATGGAGTATTTTGCCTTTTCAAACCGCCCCCCCTCCAACATCCCGGGCAGGGTAGTGCCAAGTGAGACAGAACGCCTGCGAGTGCTCCCAGCTCAGTTTAAAAACGGTACCTCTGTTTAATAGTTGGTATAGAAAATCCGGGTCAGGTTGAGACCAAACAAATAGACCGAGATTAAGAATAACTATTTACCCAATAATGACCGAGTTCAGTGTCGTATTTAAAAATCTCTAGGCACTCGAAAATGTGAACTCGAACTACCATCTTCCCTCGCAACTCCCGGGGGATAGCTTCTACAAATACACTATTCGAAATTGGGTTGTTAATGGTGCGGTCCGAACAGGTACGCCACAAAAATTGACAAAAATGCAATAACTCAGCAAAAGCTTTTTCGCGTGACTCCGCTATGTGGCTGATTTAGGTGGCAGAGCTATCTTGAACATTCCCTCCTTTGATTTCGTGCTGGTGGGGGAGGGGTTAACAATTCGCCAATAGACACACTATTTCGCAGAGCCATTTCTTCAACTACGATTGAATGAATAGCGGTATTTAAGTATGTTTTATTATTACTAAGTTATACTAGACTAGAAAGGGCTATGCTCTGCTCTGCTATGCTAGACTATGTTAGGCGTTGCTAGGTAATAATGTTAGGCTACTATAGGCTAGCTAACCAAGGTTATAATAGACTAAGCTATGCAAGGTTATTCTAGTATAGGGTATGGCATGCTATACTAGTCTAGGATATACTAGGCTAGGCTATAATATGATACGCTTGGCTATATTATGTTAGGTGTGGTTATGCTAGGATAGGCTACACCAAGCTAGAATATAGTATGCTAGGCTAGGCTATAGTAGCCTATTCTAGCTTGCCCATACTAGGCTAGGCTACTTTAGGCGACGCTAGGCTAGGCTCTGGTATGCAATGCTAAGCCATACCTGGTTAGCCTAGGCTACACTATGCAGTGCTACGCTAGACAAGCCTATACAAGGCTAAGCTAAGCTAGGCTATACTTGCTTTCATTAAAGGTCAGAGAGAAATGATTACTTCTTTTGGACCACATCAGGTTTGCTTTCGAGGTTAACTTGAATAAAATAGACAAGTCAATAAGTAAACGCTACAAGAAGGTGAAGGAAGAAGAGTTGCTTAGTATAAGTAGGCCAATGTTTTAATGCCATCAAGTGAAATAATTTTATCTTCTGAAGAAAATGAAGAACAAATAGCTGATGCTCAAGATGGAAAGGATTGAAAGTGACATTAAAAATACCAACCACATTTTAAAATTCCATTAAAAAGCAACCGGGAATATTTTTTTGACAATAACATCATAACTATTAGGCCGATTCTAACAAAATTTGAAACCCGTAAGGTGTTTACATTTTCTTTCGAATTTCGAATGATAGAATTGTCAAGGTCATTCCAAGATTACTCCGGGAATTATTAAAATTTTTGAAGGTCGTAAGGTCATAAATCAGAATAAGTGAGGGCACGCGACTTTTTGGTCAGCAGACCTTGTTTTGAATCCGATTTATTTACGAATAGAACTAGTTTCGGCTTTCGCCATTATCAACTGAATTGCGACTTCAGTATATAAAGGCGAAAAATCAGACTAAACAAAATGAAAACAATGGAAATATAATGAAAAATATAAATATGTATTTTTATGGATGTGGGAGGCGACTGTTAATCCCGGGGAGTGAGCAATTCTGGCGGTTTATAAATGGATTGGGCAACAATATTCGAGATATATTTGTTAAATTTATATTGTCCTTCAGAAATATTATTAAAGTTATTGACCTTACTGATATTGATTGATTCAGCATTCCTCCTTTCTATATAATTGTTGGATTTATAAATAATTTTGGCCTGGTTAAATTAGATTCTATGGTCATAATTTTGCTTACGAGCGAAGATACTGGAGGAAAGTGAGCCTCTCCTGATATCTGCGCGGTGTTATTTGATCCCCTTACTAAAGTGACCCAACTCACCAATGTATGATTTATCACAATCTTTACAAGGGATTAAATATACACTTGTGTCTTGGTTAGTAGGACGAAGTTTGGTCAAAGACTTTTGAATGGTATGTGTGTAATTGAATGTTATACAAGGTGGGGCAGAAAGATAGCCCTAATTTCAAAGGTTAATAAAAAACAAACACATGATCATACTAGAAAAAAACTTGTATTTATAATAAGTACATTAAATGCCATTGTGATTCAAGTGGTTTTAAAAATTGTATAACAAGTGACGATTTGGGGTGCCTCCATAGAAAAAAAATCACAAGGGGCTAAATCCGGGGAAGAGGAGCCACCCAATATCGCCCTGCAGAGAAACAAGATGACCCGGAAACATGTCACGGAGGACTTCGAGTGAACGTCGAGACGTATGAGATGTGGCACCATTTTTTTTAAACCATACATCATCCAGATTATGAGCGGCGAGTAACTGGATGACTTTAGGATGGAGAAACCTTTCGAGGAGTTCACAATAACGGTCCGATGTAACAGTTAATGTAACACCTACTTCTTCGAAAAAATAAGGACTCCACACGCCGAAATCACCCATGGTACACCAGACGGTAACCTTCACACTGTGGAGTGGTCGTTCGTGAAGTTCACGAGGGTTATTGACTGACCAGTATCGAAAGTTCTGTTTATTAACAATCCTCGATAAATGGAAGTGCGCTTCATCACTGCAGATTAGAACTGCTGTTGGGAAGATGGTCTGGAGAATGTCCCGACACAAAGTTGTGCGGGTTTCATAATCCCTCTCGCTTAGCTCCTGTACAACCATTATCTCATAGGGATGGATGTGGAGAGACCTGTGTAGGATTCTGTGAACACTTCGAAAGGACATGTGTAAGGCAGTTACGTGTTTTCGTGCGGAACGTCTGGGAGACTGCTGCATTGAAGCTGTCACAGCTGCAACATTTTCTGGCCCTGTAGCGGTCCTAGAACGGCCAGGACTTTGTTGTTTAAAGCCGATGATGTTTTTCTAAAGTTAGAAACCCACCGACTAATTGTTTTTCCATCCAGTACGGAGGGAACGTTGCGCCGTTACGACGGACTCACCGTTCTTAAAAAACTCTTCCACAACAAATGCACGATGTTCTCCAATCCAAGCAATGGTGGGTACTACCTGAAACAGAAAATAAATCGCATTTAATATACTTCATAGAGATACGAAGTTTTTTCTTGTGTCTTCATATGTTTGTTTTTATTAACCTTTGAAATCGAGGTAACCTTTCTGCCCCACGCTGTATTTATGTTATTTTTGTTAGCATACGATTTTAATGGGTCTAGAACTGAAGCATATGGAAAGATTATAGATTTTTTAAAGTTCTCTTTTGGGGTGTGGAAATAGAATAAAAGTTTTATCTGGCCTTAGAATGGCATTTGTTTATGAAATAAATAGGATATTTGAGCTCAATGAAATTGCAAATAAGGTGGTTGATTTCATCCTGAAGGAAAATTGGGTCACATGTTCGATAGGCTCAGAGGAAAAGGGAAGAAATAACGGATACTCGTATCTTAACAGATTTGTCATGCAATGATAAGAAATGTATGTTAGCATTTGAATTGGTAGGTTTTCGATAAACAGAGCTTTGTATCCGATTATTTAAAATTCGTTGCAATTGCTGCTTTCTAAGGGTCAGGCCGATAGGATATCATCTACATATCGGAACCAGATAAGAGATCAGGAATGGATTCTGGAAAGGAGGGACGTTTCATAGTTTTCTATAAAAAGAGGGCAAAGAACATGAGAGAGAGGATTCCCTATGCTTAGGCCATATTTTGGGCGGAAAAACCTATCTTCAGCGGAAAACACATCATCAATCGCACATAGGCGAACTAAGTTAATATTTTTGGAGAGAAGTAGAGGTATGTTGATATCTAGATTAGTAGGAAATCTCGATAGAACATCAAGCGCTTCATCGACCGGGACTTTGGTGAACAAAGTATTTACGTCGATAGCTACTCATAGCCCCAGTATTAATCTAATTAGCCATGGGAAAGAACAGAACACTAAATACGCTTGCACAGAAAGAACAAGAATATTTAAAATGATCAAGAACGAAACAAGGTTGCTACGGCCGTCCTGAGCATTAAAAAGGCCAGGAACAAGTTCACACGAGATCGCAGAGGATTCAAAAGTCCGAGGAAACGAACCCTTTGTAAAGTTCCACAGTACTTGATCTCAGCGTTAATTTAGGAATTTTCGCGCCCGCACTTTAGTTCGAGACGTCAACAATGTTCGCTGCAGAGTTTTCTACCGTTCGTGCCGATTCCACTCAGTTCCGATCAAATACATGAAGTATGCAATCATTTTTCCCCGCAAAGTTACCAAAATATGTGAGTGAAACAAAAATCAAATAGATTTTTTTTAATCTATTTTTTTTTTATTAAACGAAAATAAACGAAGGCATCTCCCAAAGAAAGTTTGCAAGCGAGATCTGTTAACAAAGTAATGGCAACCCTAACTTGATCGACATCATAACAAAATCACTCCATCATCATTTAATTTGTCCCCCCCCCCCCGTCCCTTCCTTCCCTCAGCCGGGTTCTTTTCAGTCGAACCTGGCATCACTCGTGAAGGATACCACTGCATGTGGTCTTCTCCAGAGGTCTCCTAGAGAAGTTCAAGTGAGCTTCACTAATGCCAGACTTTATCATTTATTATAAACAGTCGAAAACCAACGACGGCATCTCAGAGAGTTAGCATTTCTCCTCACTCACGCATTCGGCTACGCCTTTCCGCTCACTTGGAAAAATTCTACATTTTAGCGCTTATCAGAGTCATAAACCTCAGTTTTTTGAGACACAGCCGCATTCCAACTGAGGGCCGGAAGCCGAATTCCTCAATTATTTTTTCACGTATCTCCGTTGTACAACCACCAATGAACCACACAATTTATCATGACTTAAAAGAACATACACATGCACTCTTATCACAAGTACCCGCTCACAAGACAGATTGCATAAGCTCTATCTACCCACAGGAGATTACACAAAACTCTACCCTATTCGCTGCTCTTGAAACAGATCGCCTCTCTTTTCTCAGCATGATTATTTAACCCGCGTTATCTAAATCAGTTTACTACGCTTCATCCACCGAGGTGAGGTTTTGATCCACCTGAGCCCATTCAGATAAGTCCCTGGCTGGACTTATCTGATCATTAAGTTATTAAGTATTATCTTTATAGTAAATAATATTGTAAGTTGCTTTTATTTAACTAGCGTTTCGATGGAGGAATTTAAGTCTGCTAGTCGAATTGATGCGCCGCAGAGCTATTGCCAAGCACAGGATAAATAAATACCCAGCCTAATTCTTTATAGGAGTTTGGGACACAACTTCAAGTGCTGAGACCTCACAGTCATCTCTCTTTATATGTACCTGTTAATAAGAGGTTCGTAAATTAGTAGAATTGGGGGAAGCGAAAATGTGTGGAATATCATAGCCGGAAATGCCGGAAGTGGAGACGGGTTGAAGGTTTTAGGGACCAACCCGCTTCAGGGTGAAGATTCGTCTTGCAGAAGGTAACACACTTGAGGTCGTCTGAAGCAGTGCGGATCTTTGTTCTTACCCTTATTTTCAAGCAGAAAAACCTCCGACAAACTAACGGAATAAGGGAAATTATATGAGAAAGAAAATTGTAATGCGACAATAAAATATAAATTATGAAAATACAAATAACTAAAAATATTAAAAATATCATTTCATGTTGAAGGGGGAGGAGGGGGAAGCACAGTAACAATTATCTTAAGAGTCTAAGAAATATTATGTTAAATTGATTAAAAACAGAAACTAGTGACTATCAAAAAGTTTAAATTTGCTCAGAACAGAATAAATAGCAAAAACTATTCAATCTAGTACCGCATTGGCTAGAAATAAACTAGTTCAAGATTTTAAATCATAACCACAAACTGAAGATCCAAATAATGTTCTCGGTTCGAATTTCAGTCGTGATCGAACGTGTCTCCGCGTATGCCCCGATCCCGTGTTAAATTCTTGGCATCAACATTAATCCCTCGGTATGCAATATTGCATAAATGAAAATGACTCAATTCATGCCTCCCCTTTTAATTCTTTTATTTATTTTCTTTCCTCTATTTCCAAACATCCGCTTCCAAGGGGAAATATAAATCAATAACAGCCGATGGACAGAGAAGAGAACTAATTGGGAAAAGGTTCGAGACATCGTCGATTAAAGGCTCTCCACTCCTTTTTACCAACCCCTAACCAATCTCCCATATCATGCCAACCATGTGTGGACAGAGGTTCGTCGAATTATCCTCGTAAATGGTAAAGATATCAGCCTTAATGGATATCTCAGCAGGGGGGTAATGAACAGCGATGCGGGCACGAGCTGTGGGGCGAAATGCGGAAGACCCCACGGAAGGTAGACGCAAATGATCGATGGCATTGGTCGGAGGCCAAATAATCATTCATCTTTGATTATAAGACTTTTCGCGCTAAGGATGATTTTTTTTTCTAATAATTTTGGCGCTAAAATTATTAATTTTGATTTTATAATAACTTTGGCGCTAAAATGATTCATTTCAATTTTATAATAACTGATCCTTGAGAATCAATTGAACAAGTTCGAAATTTATTGTATTCCGCCTTTCATTCTCCTGTGTAATTTTTTGCATATATATATATATATATATATATATATATATATATATATATATATATATATATATATATATATATATATATATATATAAATCTTTTATGAACGCAAAAGAAGGATGAAATTAATCTAGCAAACCGCAAGAAACAGAAAAACGAGATAATTTTTTGTGGGGAAATGTTATTTCCCAGTAGCCGAGTGGTCTGAGCGACGGTTTATTTGAAAGCAAAGTGGTATCTCGATGCCTCATTGTGCACGGTTCGAATCCCACCCCTGTACGGAATATTTGCGAATTAGGAAATCGGAAGAAAAATTATCCTGTTTTTCTGTTTCTTGCGGTTTGCTGAATTCATATATATATATATATATATATATATATATATATATATATATATATATATATATATATATATATATATATATCACAAAACTTACAGTAGCTTCAAACCAAATGATGGTAATTAGGTAATGCATGCTAAATTACAGATATAAAATAAGCATAGGTATAAGTTGCGCCTGTATATTGTACATCGAGAGTGAGAATAAGAGAAACTACGAGTGGTGCAAGGCTCTTTATTCTTGACGTTCGGCTTCTCTGGAGCGTCCTCAGAGTAATAAGAAACTAAGACAAAAAATGAACGGAACCACCGGCATATATTCGCATTGGACTGAACCTTGTACCACTTGTGATTTCTATTATTGTCCCTCTCGATTTGCTGTCAAAAGACAGCCATCACCACATTGTACATGCGAGTATGGATGAAAAAAACTGCAAGTTACGTGCATAAGGGCATTTTTACGTCAAAAATGTGCTGGTCAAAATGATACGGACACGTATTCTATTCTTTGACACAACGAACTAATTTTTGGGGGTAACTTCCATGAATTCGTAGCACTTTCAGTCATTACCTTGTCAAGTTCTGAGCAGTAAACGTGCCTAGGAAACACACTATATCTGCAAATATGTCAGAAGGATTATTTCTCCATCAGGGCCATTGCTAAAAAGGGTTTAAAGACCACAAAAGTGTCGTACATAATTTTCTTCACATTATGATACTATAGGCTCAGTGGAAAAAAAAAAAATATATATATATATATATATATATATATATATATATGCAACAAAACCCACAGGGAAAATTAATACGAGGATTCCAAGTACTTTCGAACTTTATTTTAAGTTCTCTATCAAAGATTAACAGAAGTATTGAAAATTGTAATATTTATAAGGATGATACAGAGAAGCAAAAAACCAATCATCAAAATCTGCCCTAAGGGTGACAATGTTGATGACTTTTCTCTGGTAAGAAATCTTTTGTGTGTTGACTGGAACAGGAGCTGCCAAGTGTAGGCCATGAATGGTCTTTTGCAGTCTCCTTCTTTTCTTATGTTCTTATGTTCTTAAAATGAATTCATATGAAATAGAAACCTTAATAGGAGCGAAGATAAATACAAAATAAGATCATTAAATCAGGTAAATTCAAAAGCTAAAAGTTGAAAAGAGGATTAAAATAGCGCGTAGGCAATTAAGGAGGAGGAAGATCTTAACGAGAGATTAACCGCAGAGGTCAGGATCTAAAAACCAAGGTAAAATAAGTACAAATGTTCTAAAGACTTGACTCAAATGGAAATAAATACAGACAAAAACATAATGCTACATATTTGCACACAAAATCAAATTAAATTGTTTATAAGATTACTAAACAATTTAATTTTATTTTATGTGCATCTATGTAGACTTATGTTTTTGTCTGTATTTATTTTCATTTGAGTCAAGTCTTTAGAACATTTATACTTATTCTACGTATACGCCTAGCAACGCGCAACCCCTCTGCACTCCTAATATATATATATATATATATATATATATATATATATATATATATATATATATATATATATATATATATATATATATATATAATAAGAGAGCTGAGGGGTTGCGCGCGTTGCCAGGTTTATACGTATTTTTAGGATAAATAAGAATTTTTTAGAGAAGTTATCAGATATTTATAAATTAATTATGTGGGAAATGGGAAGCAGCAGAGGTGGTAATATTCAAATTATAAAAATGCAGTGATTTAACTATTACGGAATAGGAAATATGTCTTTGTTTTTAAAATATAACTAAGATTAAGTAGTTTTAAGTGTCTCCGTTGTAAAAAAATGGAGATAATAGAAATATTTGAAAAATAGGGGTTGTTTTTGGGGGGAGTGGATTTGGCGTGCGTAATTCGTGCGTAATTTATAAATAACTGATAACTACTCTAAAAAATTCTTAGGTTTGTATATATTTATAATTTCATATCCTTGAGAATGGGTTCCTACCCAAAACGTCGGTATCAATAAGTTAATATATAATAATGAACTTCCTAAATTTAACCTGCTTATTTATCCTAAAAATACGTATACACCTGGCAACGCGCAACCCCTCTGCTCTCTTAATATATATATATATATATATATATATATATATATATATATATATATATATATATATATATATATATATATATATATATATATATATACAGTAAACCCTCGATATAACGAACTATATGGAGCGGGGGGGGGGCGTTCGTTAAACCCGATGGTCGTTAAAAGCGATGGAAATAACGATGGTTCGTTCGTTAATCTGTATACGTAAATATGTATATAAAGACTGTATTACATGGATATGTAATACGTATGTAACTACTAATATTACTAATAAAGTTAAGTGGACTACATCGGATTTAACGAACTTCGGTTCGTTAAACTTGATGGAGTTCGGCCAGGAAATTTGGTTCTTTATATCCGTAATTCGTTATATTGAGGGTTTAATATATATATATATATATATATATATATATATATATATATATATATATATATATATATATATATATATATATATATATATATATATATGTGTGTGTGTGTGTGTGTGTGTCTGTGTGTGTGCGCGTCATCTCATCTTTTAATGGTAGAGCTTAAAAGCTTTACTTCATTGTCTTCTCTGTATTTAAATAATTCAATACATTCTTTTAGTTCAGGGATTTTCGAAAAAGCAAAGTTCAGGATTTCTTTCTTGTATTCGTCCTGCCAATTTGTTTGTGCAAGGAAAATAATTAGAAAAAAGCCTCTCTGTCACTAACGCTTAAACCGTTGCCAAAATATGCTTGCTTTCGGTGAACGAAGAATTTCCGTTTTCTTCATCCCAACTTCTTCGATCTAAAAGCATTTACAGATTTTGAAATTTCCAATATCTACATTGTTGTTTACGATGCAATTTTAATATTATCCTGTTCAATCTAACATCTTCGAGGTTATTTAGTATGTGGGAACTTGCTTGGACTTGTTTTCATGAAGGGCTTAAATATTTATATGACTATTTCTAAACAATATGTCAGCTGTTTTTTGTTAGCACGCTGCCATGCAACGCATTCTCATTGCTCATTAGGCTGTTCATTGTACGCCTGGCAGCGGGTCAAAATCTGCCCTTAGATGCCAGATAAGAGGATGGACGGTAATTAATTTCAATTTGGAGCAAAGGTGAAATGATCTATAACTGCATTTGTTGAAACTTAAGGTTCTGCAAAAAAAATATATTTTTAAGAGATAATGGTTCAAGTATGGGATTTTTTACATGAATATGTCGACAGTTTTGCCGCTATGTTTTTAATGCAAACGATTGTGTTGGTAGATTTGTTTGTTTGATTTTATAGCCAAAATTATTTCGTGAGCCACGTATTCAAAAATGTTGATTGAAGATGCTTGTGTTGCGACATTTAGACACTTAGATTTTTCACTTTTATCAAATTAATACAAAATATTTGAATTTGGTTTTAATATTGGAAAAAAATCCGTCGAAGATGTCTAAAATTTCTACGAGTTTATCTCGCAAATTACCTTTTTCAATCTCAAATGAAAACAATGAGTTAAATAATGATTGTTAAGCAATTCAACAGCAAAATTTCCAAATATTGTTACTGTTTTGTTCTTAATGTCTCTTTTATATTGGTAACCTCACCGGAATCTTCTCAGGGCGACCCGCGTGTGACGTATGACGAATGCCTTGTTGTTTAGTGTGTTCTTTTGAGGGTGGTGAGACCCCTTGAAGTAACGGTGTGTAGTATCTACTTGCGACGTATGTTTCAGCGAGTATGGTTTGTGCCTTTCATGTAACGGCCTGGGTGGCTCTGGCTTCGCCTATTATGCAGATATTGCACCCCACAGACGTCGAGCTGGCGTTTTATGGACACATATTTGTTTTAGAGTGGAGGTAATTAATTAGGGGTACTGCGGGTGTATTATGTGGCGAGACGGAGTGCTTGGTTTTAAGCCTCCTGTAATGCGCTGAGGTTAGTGGAAGTGAGGAATGGATGTACTGCTTGCAGATGTGGACGAGGATTCTTTAGATTACCCGAATGTGGTTCATTCGAGTGCTCGGAGTGTGTGTTGATTTTCCGTTTCTTGTGAGATGTCAGAAAGTTAGGCCTATGCCTAATGTGACACAGAGCCCTGGAGGTATTCTTTTTAGCGGTGAGGTGCTGATGAGATGTTTGCGGGGACGCATGTTGTACTCCACTGTGTGGGTTGTGAAGATTGTAACAGGGTTTTGAAGGAAAGATTATCATTATGTTCTGCTGCAGCCAGCACTGTGATGTAGAGTTGTTGATCACGAGGTGTTTGAGTATGCTTTAAGTGTCGGGCTCGAGAATGGTGTCGCCATCGGCATAGCTGTAGATCGTGTTTTCGTGATTCCTGACGGATGGATGGGGTCTTGTAGGGGAAAAGTTGAAAAGAGTGTCGAAGAGTACAGATCTTTATGTATGGGTCCATGAGACCTTGCCCTAGTGTATTACATGTACTTGTCGGGTTGTTGAGGAAGTTTAGAATGGATTTGTTTGGAGTTGGAACCAGGTGTGGCGATAAGGATGGGTTTATTTGCCATATTAAATGGTTGTTTATATTCACAGTTATTATTGTCCTGCGTGGCGATGTGAGCTGGTTGAATCCTTCTTGTAATTATGTTAACCGCTATATGAAAGTGAGCGTCGTGGTTCTGATAGCGAAGAGTGCTTGAGGACACAGGTTCAAATCTAACTCCCTTATTCACTTTCATATAGCGTTTAACATAGTTTCCCTATTTTATACGTTTCTAAATATCCCATTTTCTTTCTTAAGCATTTTATGGTTCACGTAATCTATTCCACAGGGTTTTACCGGGTTGTGATAGCAATTTTCCTTCCCTTGGGCTATTAATTACATCCATTTCGAATATAGAGTTCGGAGACATAGACAAAGCTTGCGCATACTTTGCCAATATATTCTCAACAACGAACTTCTCGCCGGAAATCCCACGACTCACTAAGAGACAACCTACAAAACAATCACAGACTCCAAGTAGCACATACAACATTAAAAACAACTCTCAACATTCAAGCACTAATCCGACGACAACAAAATAGACCGGCAAACCTTCGTGGAGAGTCTGAGTCACAAATTATTGTTACTCGTGTCATTTATTTTATCACTTTGATATTCTGACATTTGCCTTATTTTTTTTTAATCTAAGCATTCCAAAGACTTGAAAAAAAGGTACACATAAAGATGTCTAATATGTTCTATTTTCGCATCCCTCATATAGAGATTACTAGGTTTAATAGAGGGGAGGGTAATTGATTTAGTAAAATAATTAATAGAAATATTTTACTATTCAGTGTCGGTATGTAAAGATTTAGCCCCAAAACGTATTGAGGTGACAAACATAAAACCTAAGAAAATATGTAACAGGAGCAGTTAAAAAACATCCTTTTTACGCTATTATCCAAGAGTAATTAGGACATATTTGGAAATCTCGAGCAAAATTTAGGACCTAAGAAATGGAATTTGAGTCCGTTGGTAAAGGCAAGAATTACGGTTGTTCTAACGGTCGGTGAAGCTACTGCGAAGGTCAAGAATTCTTATTTAACAAGCCATTAAGGAAGGGTGCTTAAGAATCATTCATAAAAAAATAAAAAAAACTATCACGAATATTTTCTAAAGCGAGGAAACAATAACTAGGAAACTGAAAATGAAAGGCGAACTTTTCTTTTTTTTAGTAAACAACGAAACTCTATTAAGATCGAGTAAAAGCAATCCTAAAAAAGTGTAATATTGAACCTCTGACTCTGGAAGTCAAAGCCAGTGACCGACCAGCATGGAGATCGACGTGTATGGAGGGGGACTGTCGCACTTTGAACATTCCATCCACAACGAGAGAGAGGCGAGAAAACAACGGCGCCACAATCCACCAGTCCAGCAGCCAAATAACCCCGGAATAGAGTGTCATTTCTGTGGCAGTGTGTGTCCATCGTGAATCGAGCTACATAGTCATCTTCACTGGCACAACCGACAGCCACCATAAATTCATACCCAAATTCACCTCCATTTCCATCGAGTGAAGCTTGAGTCGTCTTCGTATTCGAAGAACAGCCATTAGATTTAGGGCGTATTTCAGATCTTCGTGAATAAATTCGTAGAAAAACACACGCAATAGCATTTGGGTGCTATGAGCGAAGATTTTGTACATGAAATCATAAACAAAAGAGCCTTCAAAAGTACATCCCGATAACTCCTTCAGCGAGATAATATATTAAGGGCGTTGCCTCAATTTCGCAGCGAATAAAATAACATTTTCTAAAATTAGATGTGACAACAGCTTGTGTAGAGGAGCTGCTTTAATATCAAGTCGCTTTGCCGCTCATTAAACTGACAATAAAACTGAAATGTTTAGTTAATGCGCAAAGGTCGCGAGCGGATGTTGTCGCCTTAAACGTTCTAAAAAAAATAGATATTTATTGCAATAAAGGTAAGTGATGATTCACACGGACAAGGAAGAGTGATGATTCTTCCTGGGGAGACGCCCACTCCCCATGGAATTTAATAATGGGAAAATGAATAGAGAATAAAAACATTATTTTTAAGAATGTTAAAGCAGTTAGGGGAGTAATCATTAATAGTCAAGAGTTTGGAAATTGATAGTCTTCTCGATGCACAGTTTAAACCTATTACTATTCAAAATTGTGCATGTGAACTTTGATGTTTTGGGTTTGTTTTTTTTACTAGATTTTCAAAAAGCTTTGTTTTCTTCCTAATTGTCTTGATTTTTTTCAGCATGTTAATTTTACTACCACGGCTGTTTTTTTTTTTGTTTTTTTTTGCGTAAGATTTTAAATCAAAAGGAACTTCATTTTTTTATTTACTCTCATACTACCTGCCATTGCACTAAATTGGAACAAGATCAGGTGCAAATTGACTATTTTAATAATAGTCAATATATCCACATTGTAGTTCGTTCACTTAATGGGAAGGAAAAGGAAAACTTAAGCCGTCACTCAAACTGGGAGGAGAAAAGGCGAGAGACAAGAGGAGGGGGGGAGGACAATGTAAAAAAAAAATTATAGTTAAATAGGCCTGTCATGACACATCTCTGTTAGCCATTAAACTGGGCCGGCAGGGGGCCTATAAGCCTACTGCAATAATTCTGTCAGAAGGCCTCAAATATTTAAAAGTACGAAATAAATCGGCAATTGGTACAGGCTACGTATGGACTTGGTTCAGTGGCTTCATCTGCGCATGCGTGTCCTGCCAGCTACATATGGAGGGAGTGGATCAGAAATAAGCAGAGATGGGCTTTGCGACTTTGTCGCACTATGAATTTCGAAGTCGCAAAGTCCAAAGTCGCAAACGTTTTGAAAAAGTCGGACTGAGCAAAGTCGCACGGCCAATTTTCCGCGACTTTGAACATGAACAAAGACGACTTTTTGAAACAAATCGCCGCGGTTGTTTTACGTATATATGTGTTTTTCTGCCTCATAAAAACATGTTTCTGTTATCGCGTTAAAGTTTACTTTGAAATTTAACGGAGTCGCACCGTGAAAAAAAATCGCAGTCGCAAGTCGCACTGGGAGTCGCCAAAAATAGAGTCGCAGTCGTACCAGATCCAGCGGCAAAGTCGCAAAGTCAAAGTCACACCTGAAAAAATTAAAGTCGCTTCTAGTTATGGAAATAGGATGTTTATTTATATAATTAAAGAGAAAATAAAGATAATCCAATGAATGCGACTCACCCAGAGAAGTGAAGAGGGTGGTTAGACTAAGGAGACTATGAAATATAAGCATATGGTATTTAATAAGAATGATGGTAGTGTAAAAAAAATATTACTCTTACCATCAAAGGAATAATTATCCGCACGTTAAAATAGGCCCATTGCTGGGTAGAACGATGCGGTGGTAGTCTTTTAAGCAGCTCTTGCTTAGTGAAACAACAAACATTATGAAACTTCCTAAAGAAGTATTTAGATTTTGATCCCTTGATTACCACAAATTGTGGTATTCGATTCGAAAGCTCTGTAAGCGAGTGTAAAGCTACATATGAAATGAGGCTGGGCTCGATGAAGAGGTCCATTGAGATCAGCGAAAGATGGATAGCAGACGATGCGAAACTCAGTAGAGAAGCGGACATCAGCGTTGGAAAGTGAATCACAGAAGAGCTCGAAATCTGTCGACGGCTGAATCGCAGAGCAATTCAGCTACTTACTTAAAACTAAGCAGCAAAAAACAACCATAATATTCTACGCCAGAAAGTTTCTAAGAGAAGATCTGTAAAGAAAGTGGAAGATATACAGCTGGCCGTTGGGGTCGCAGGGCACGCGAGGGAATGATAGACGGAATGGAATATAGCAAAAATAATGAAAACAAAAAATGAAAAATATCAGTGCTGAAACTTGAAGTTCAAAGGCAAATTTCATCGACCTTAAATGCTGGCCGGATCAAGATTGTATTTAATCCCAGAACCGGATTCGTAAATGGATTACGGCTTTTAAAGGTACAAAAGTTTGTCCCCATCTTGCGGGAACCTTTAACCGATCAGCAATGGGCAACTAATGTGATGGGGGTGTTTCCGTCCTGTTAACCCGGATAGGGAAACAAGTTTGTTTGTCTGTTTCTTATTTGTCTTTATTTCTTTCTGAGGTTTTGGTAACGTGACCTGAGCGTTTAAGCATTTAGGATTGACAGATTTTGCAATGGTAGCTCTTCAGAGCATTAGTTTTTCTAAACTCATTTTACCTTTATTCAATCTTAGCAGTCGCTAATAGAAGAAAATTGAAAAGGTTAACGGTGTGGCTGACGGCTGATTATATATTCCTTTATCACCCACGCGATCATAGCAACCTCGTATCATCCACACGGCCATACTACTTTATCATCAACACAACCATATTACTCCTTTCTCATCCACACGACCATTTTGATTCTTCATTATTGACACAACCATATTAAGCCTTCATTATTCACACAACCATATTACTCCTTTATCATCCACACGACCATATTATTCTTTTATCATCCTCTCGACCATATTAATCCTTTCACATCCTCTCGACCATATTAATCCTTTTACATCCCCTCGACCATATTACTCCTTTATCATCCACCTGACATATTACTTTATCATCCACGCAACCATATTAATCCTGCATTATCCACACGACCATATTACTCCTTTATCATCCACCTGGCTATATTACTCGTTCATCATTCACCTGGCTATATTACTCCTTCATCATCCATGCGAGCATATTAATCCTTTATCATTCTGGTAACCATATTAATCCTTTCACAGCCATATTACTTCTTTATCATTCACACTACCATATCAATCCTTTATCATCCACACGACCATATTAATCCTTTATCATCCACACGACCATATTAATCTTTTATCATATTAATACTCATATCTCTCACACAATTCCACTTCCACAATCTTTAGAACTTCATTACGACTCTTTTTTTTTCATCGTTCTGATATCGACATTGAATTTAGGAAGATAGAGAACACGCGTAATCCTGAAATAATTGTTCAAATACGAGAGGAAGGATAAGAAAATTCGAACTATTAGTTGTGCAATTAATCCTGAAATGAGCAAATACAAGAAATTAGCTTTGATTCAAAATGAGGTCAATCCTTTAGAGTGATGCGCAGCTAACAAAGATACATTTCCTAATAGGGTAAACTAGCCAATTAAGACTCACCCTTCCCCAATTAAGACGCACTTGTGAAAAAAAATTGTTCTGCAAAAACTTAATCCACACAATCAAAATCGTTTAGGTAGATGGTTTTAGATCATTTTGAGCATAACAGATTTTGATTGTGTGGATTAAGTTTTTGCATAGCAATATTTTCTCACAAGTGCGTCTTAATTGGCTATTTTACCCTATGTCTCTTTTGGTTAAAAGGTATTTGTCTGCGCAACCGTCATCACTACAGAGTGAAAAGGCTTTTCAACATTGACGGCTTGATATGTTCTCCTAAAAGAGGTAGACTAATAGCCGAAACTAGAGAAATTTTAATGTCTATTCATTATAACTTAAGGATAATGAATTTTAGTTATTCTTAGTCATTCGATGATTCAAAGTGCAAATGGAATTAAATGACTCATATTATTAATTTTAGTTTTTATTTGATATTCGCTGCGTCAAAGTTAAAATGGAATCAAATGAGTCCTATTATTAATTTTAGTTATTCTTAGGTATTAGCTGCTTCAAAGTTTAAATGGAATTAAATGCGTCTTATTATGTATTATTTAAGTAAATTGTATATGCCCTTAAATTTATATTGAGTTCCTCTTCCCTAATATTGCTCTAATAATTAATCATAAAAGAATTGGCATCGGAATCGGGACTTTTAGGTGGAATCGGATAATTTTTTGGAATCGTCCCATATCTACTCCATGCCATACTCCGTCTCAATTATTTCAAGTATATAAAAAGTCACGCATACTTTATATTTTGTAAAAGAGTCAGTTTTGTGTGATTAAATAAATATTTGCAATCTAATCTTAATTTTCCTTTGACTCTCATCTTGTTTTAAATTTAAGGAGAGTTCCTTCCATTTTAAATAGAGATTGTGCCCCAGCTCGGAATAAACTGATATATATTTAGATAATTTTGCTTATGTATATTTCAATAACATATAAGAATAAGTTTGCCCTTGAATCATTTGTCGTTTTCTTTACATTAAAGTTTGAAGAAAACGAACTTCATTATTCTGTTGCAATAATCGTTTAGAAGAAAACAAACTTAATAAGGTACCACCAGTATTGGTTGCAATACTCAAACGTATAAAATTATTTGTTTCGCTTTTTTTAAATTTATTCTATCGTCCATTTTTATTCATTATTTAATTTTAATTCTAAGTATTGCAATAAGATATGTATAAGAGTTAGTTT